>JAQIYH010000181.1:0-12205 GCA_034700885.1 Paratullbergia callipygos | reverse complement strand
ATTACTACCAGCTTCCAATGACGATGCATGGAAAGTTTTGGAAGAGGTTTGTCTCATTGTTACAACATATTTAATTTCATTCTAATTTGATTTTATAGCGCTGCATTACTAACTGCATTTTCGATTTTCCTAATCCTTTGTTAGGGTGTTGATAGCATAGTCAACGCTGCAGCAACATTAAAGAGTATGGTCCAGGAAATGAAGGAACGAACAACGCAGGAGGCAGAAGAACTTCGATCTCAACTCCAAAGTTCACTCCAAACGGCGGTTCAAAGCCCAGTTGTTGGTCATCCTCAAATCTTGCGAATATTTGACAACAACAGAATCCAAACTTACTCCATAGAAGTACTAGACCCTGATAGCTTTACGCCGCTGCAAACGAATGCTGCTGTGACTACAAAGGTAAACCTTTGGCATTTATAATGGTTAATTAGGGAGAAAGGGAAAGGGAGAATACCACTTGTACACAATTCAACTTGAGTCAGGAATTGAGAATATTACTACTATAATATTGTTGTTCTACCACTTTCTATAGTGTGACAACTGCGGTCGGGAAGGAAGTCTGGAATGCTCAGGCTGCCATGCAGTTCATTATTGCTCTTCATTCTGCCAAAAGAAGGATTGGCCCGCTCATCAGGTATGACTGATTCTTTGCCACTTACACTTATATCTTATTGTATTTACCTGTGTGTATTGTGCACGATGTTTAATTTGATATTCTGTTTTTAGGCTGCGTGCCAGGACCGAGGAAACCAACTTAAAGAAGAGATACTATAAAGTTGCATTTGTACCGAGACCGACGCCCCATCAGCATTTCGTGAATCCTTTTCGGAATTTGAAGTTTATGGTCTCAGGTGTATTGTAATACATGTATTCTACTTAAAAGATTTACAAAGTCACTAATACTGATACGTATATCTTAATATACTCCTATCGTAACAACTACTATGGTCCACATGACCTGCAAGTCTTTGTTTGTACTTTTTATCCCTTGAGTCAATTCTTGTCTAATCATTTTATTCCAATGAGTAATGTTATCTGTAATTATAAGTCAAATGTATTTGTATTTTTATTAGAATTGACACTTGAGTTAAATATATTAGATTCATATACAGAGTCTCACAGTAATCTAAATGCCATGATAGCTTCTACTAATGAGTAGAGGAACCAACTTTGCCAAAACACAACGAGCTGACACAAAATATTTGCTCTAGTATGATTGAGTTTTATATTTAAAATTTCCACTTCACATTCACACAACATTTAGTTAGATGTAGAATCATAAACATGTTATCATAAATACCAAAGCTGGTTTTCCTGTTGGTTAAAAAATTCAATTGATAAATTCGGCGCACCACAGACCATGTGATTTTTGTATAGAAAATAAGTTTCGACCTTTCGAAATGCAATTGGTAGAGTTTTGTTTAGACTTGGAACTATTTTGGCGGATGAGGTTATATTAGTGAGACTCTGCTATATGCAACATGTAAACAAATGTGAGCACTGCGGTTTTATTTTATTGGCATCTATTCACTGCTGTAATGCACTTATTGCTTTGCATTCCATGTTCGTGAAGGCATTAAACATGCATTGGCCTCATGCATCATGCATACAGATACATAGGCTACGTACAAATGTGGGAAATGTGGTCTAGAGTTTTAAGATTCTCAATTGTATTCAAGTAATCTATAGGATCATAATAAGTCGTCTGAACATAAGCTATTCCAAGAATCCAAGAATTGGCTAAAGGCTTGGCAAAAACTTTGTGAATATTTGCAAATGTACATTTCGGGCTAGTTGTAGAACTGATAAAAACTAAATCATCCATCAAACTTCAAAGAATTCAAGGACAACTCTCGGTGCAAAATGAACGCGGGTTCAGGAACCACAGTTCAAGGTCATTCGTCATCAGTTGATGGTTGTGATGGTTATTGTTGCCTTTATAAGAAAAAGCGTGACAGTGGCGAGGTGCTTGACGATATATTAAAATCTGAATACATTTTAGTCTATGGAAGATTTTGGTTGTGCGTGCAACCAAAGTTTCCTTTTAATGAGACAACCACATTTACATCCAACTCGCCTTTTGACATTTCAGAATTCAGTAGCGACTAGTCGGATCTCGATGTCTGCAGCTCAAGAGTCATCGCATGCAGTGTCTACCAGCCACATCGTCACAAACTCGTCCGCTTCGCCACGCTTTGGTAATTCCTATTTGACCTGGGAAGAAACCGTTTCCGCTCCGACTCTTCCAGTCCGATGCAAAGATACCAACGCCGAACTTTACAAAAACAAGTTAGGCTCTGGTAACAAAGGCAAATGCATCAAATCAGGAAGCGAATGGTTTACACCCACCGAATATATGGCAAAATGTGGAGTGGTGGGGAGCAGAGATTGGAAAAGGTCCATTCGGGTTGGCCAATACACAATCCGAGACCTCACCAAGATGGGATGGGTAGCCCCGCATGCTTCCAGTTGCATCTGCTCGAACTGTCTCGCCGATCCCACTGGAGTAAGTTCATGCATACTTTATTTGAATATACGCTGAGAAGAAAACCAAACTAGTCATTTGGATAGTTTAGTTTGTGGTTGGATAAAATGTATGGAACATTAACACAGGAACTACTTTTACTTCTTAACCTATAGACCGGGCCGGTACGACTTTTCACTCCGTATCAAAGAAAGAGAAAGTCCCAAAGTGATGACAATCTGAAGCAAACCAAATTGGAGAGCATAACATCTAAAGATTCCAACACTGACGAGTCATCAGATGTGTGCACTTTTGGCCCAAGCATAGTTACTGGCCCGAACCCAATAACTCAAGTCTTGAAGAAGGTTAACAAAATGTCATCACTACCAGTTTCCAATGACGATGCATGGAAAGTTTTGGAAGAGGTTCGTCTCATTGTTACAAAATATTTCATTTCATTCCAATTTGATTTTATTGTGCTGCAATACTAACTGCATTTTCTTAATCCTTTGTTAGGAAGTTGATAGCCTAGTCAACGCAGCAGTAGCATGTAAGAGTGTGGTCGAGGAAATGAAACGAACAATGATGGACAGACATATGACAGAAAAGCTTCGATCAAAACTTGACAACGTCCGAAAACTGTATTCCAAAGAAGTCGAGAATCCTGGTAGTTTCACCGGGATGAAAACGAATGCCGCTGAGGCTTCAAAAGTAAGCATTTGATATTTATCGTTGTTAATTAGGAACAATCCAAGTTACATTCAATTCAAATTGAGAATATTGCTACTACAATATTGTTGTTCTACCATTTTCTATAGTGTGACAACTGCGGTCGGGAAGGAAGTCTGGAATGCTCAGGCTGCTATGCAGTTCGTTATTGCTCTTCATTCTGCCAAAGGCACGATTGGCCAAATCATCAGGTATGACTGACTCTTTCCCACTTACACATATATTTACCTGTGGCTATTGTGCACGATGTTTAATTTGATAATCTGCTTTAGGGTGTGTGCCAGGACCGAGGAAAACAACCTAATGAAGAGATGCTATAAAGTTGCATTTGTACCGAGACCGACGCCCCAATCAGCATGTCGTAAATCCTTTTCGGAATTTGAAGTGTATGGTCTCAGGTGTAATTGTAATACATGTATTCTACTTAAAAGATTTACAAAGTCACTAATACTGATACGTATACTAATACTGATCTTAATATACTCCTATCGTAACAACTATTCTATGGTCCACAGGACCTGCAAGTCTTTATTTATACTTTTTACCCCTTGAGTCAATTGTTGTCTGATCATTTTATTCCAATGAGTAATGTTATCTGTAATTATAAGTCAAATGTATTTGTATTTTTATTTGACTTGACATTTGAGTTAAATATATTAGATTCATATGCAGAGTCTCAGAGACTTTATCAGTCACGGTAATCTTAATACCATGCTAGCTTGCAATTAATAGGGGAACCGACTTTGCCAAATTACAACGACCTCACAAAATATTTGCTCTAGTATAATTGAGTTTCATATGTAAAATCTAAGCACAATATTTAGTTAAATGTGGAATCATAAGCATGTTATCATAAATACCAAAGCTGGTTTCCCTGTTCATTGAAAAATACAATTGATAAATCCGGCGCACCACAGACAATGTTATTTTTCTACTGAATCAAGTTTCAACCTTTTGAAATAAAATTGAGTTCTTGAATTTGTACCACACTTGAATTGTTCATGCCGCCATGTTTCCAGTGTCACCATTCAGTCATGGTGCTGCCAAATTCACTGATAACGGTAATGACAGCGAAGTCCAAAGAAAGATGAGCAATCTTTAAATTATTTTGAAACGGTTTTCTCATTCAATTTCGTGGTAGTGCAGCACCGTTTCGTTTCTCACATCGTTCACTACTTGAAAACTTTGCTGCACGTTAACTGTTCAATACGATTCAGAAGTCAGTACGATTGCATTTTTCGAGGCATTATTCCCCGAGAAATCCAAAGCAGCAGCACGGCCAGTACTTCATTGTCTGGTTATTTGTATAGTCGAAGTTTGATAAGAGAACAAATTCTGATCCAACTTGGTGATCGTGTTCGTGCAAATACGAATTTCCTTGAAATATTATGTGAAATTGTTGTAAAATCCGTAGAACATTTGACAATCGGTACAATTGCATCAAATACAATCGTAGTTTTGAATTTTGCACGTGTCAGCTTCTCAGGACAAGATCAGGTGGGAATCTAGGTCATACAAACCTGCAACATTCATATTTGGCTTCAGCCAGGCTTGAAGGAGTTTGAAAAATACTGACTTCGGTACACTGCACTGCAAGCGTTTGAAATCGATGTGAGTGCAATGATTATGTATACAGATGAAGTAGGCATGAATTTTGTATGGATTTCAAGTCAAGTAGTAATGGATACCTTACGAAATGGAATTTGAGTTCAACAAAAATACTTTTGAAATTTCCATTCTGTGTGACATCAAATTGTAGAAGTGGAATTTCATATAAAATTCATTCACAATTTTTTTAATTGTCTTTCGCATGATAAATTCACAGTACATTCTTGTTGCAGTTGCAGTTGCAGTTGTGATCCAGATTCGTTCTTTAGACACGGGAATGAAAGGTTTTGGTTGGCCAAAGATGCCAGTGAATGAATCACTTGAAATTAGTCAGGTTAAGACGCTGCATTTAGGGGAGTATGATTTTCAGAGTATAATTTGTGCTGTTACAAAATGTTTTGTGTCAAGTGGAAATTAATTTTTTGTATGTCAGTAAAAGTTATCCACAATTCAATGGTGCTATTAACTAAACTTTCCGAATGCAATGTACATTGAGCTTTAAAACTACGCAAGGGAAATAAATCCAATTTCGTCTTATGGTCATCCAATTCACCACTCGACCAGCACAATATATGTTACCAGTATTACTCTCAACTCTCAACACACACGGAATGGATGCGAAAGAGGTTCCATCGATTGTCATAGATTGACTGAAGTCTCTCTAACTGATCCTTGTCCTTTGATCTGTGGTACCCCAATTTGCATTCTTTCAGGTTAAGAAACCAATTTGCTTTACAACTCACAAGTATTAAATTCAGCTGAGAACGTCGAATCAGGCAACCAGAGTAAAGGGATTAAAGGGTCCCGATTGACAACATTCGTACAAATTGCAAGCCTACTCGTTACTTCGTTGCTTCCTGAAATTTGATTCTATGAACTACGTAACAACATTTCAACTCAACATTTGTAAGAAATTAAATGGCAAACAGATGAAATCAATAGAAAATAAGTTTCAATATTTTGAAACAAGTTCGATATAATTTTTGTTTGAGAACTATTTGGCAAATAGAATCATATTAATTTGTGGCACTTTATATGGGACTTTTATGGGACCTGATATGCAAAAAAATAAAAAGAAATATCTACGCTATTGCCACTTGTTAATGGGATTTATTCATAACCAAATTGCACTCGTACTTTACATTCAATAATTTCAATACTCGCGAACGTATCAATTCTTAACATAGCCACTTACAAATCTAAGGAAATTACTTCAGTACTACACTTTCAAAATGTGCAAATCGGAATCATTTACTATTTATTTCATTAATTGAAAACAGGAATTATGAGTGGACAGCATCAATTTAAACGAACATATGCATTGAAAATATTCAATTTCCCAAAACAGTTTCTTTGTATTTCCTTACATTTACACATATGTCTTATACATAAAGAGGTTTACAAGTATATCTTAATCTCATAATCTATCGGAATTGTAAAAAAAAAGTCTAAAAACCATCGAAGCGATTCTTATTCTTAAGTAGTATGCAAAGGAAATGGAAGATGCCTCAGATCAATTGCTGTGGCTTACAACACACATTTTAGACTTCATTATTGCTACTCATTCTAAGGCATGGGAACACATCGAGTAAAGAATAATAATTTTCACCTGCTGACGTATAATTTGGATCATTTTCCATACGAAAAGTTTTCATTTCGCGTCCATATGGACGACCTGGACAATCAACAAAAATCTCATCTTGAAAACGCAACATTAATTTGTGATTGATCCGCCATGGATCATTGGTTGCCACAATTACAAATACACCTCTGTTGAAAACTATCGATGAATCCAATTGATTGCAAAATTCGGTCTTTACTTGTTGTGTCTGCAAGTCTTTGAAGGGTCCACAAAAGAAATCAGCATTTGCAAAGTACAAAATACATGGTTGAACGGCAGAAGCATAATGAAACACGTTGTGAAGCATTTGGATGGCTTCAGCTGAGTTCTTGGATTGCAACTTTGAGGCTGTGACTGCCACCAATGGAATATTGATACTTTTGGCAACGGATGTTGCAATTTGTTTCAGAATGCCAACATCTTTCTGTTGAGACAAAACAAAGGAACCATCAAGAGACTTGTCCACGACATCATCAAGCATCAAGAGACAACATCAAGCACATGTGTTAGCATGAGCAAAATGAGCATGTGTGTAGTGTGTACGATGTCTCAACTCACCCCATACAAAAGAATATTGCGTATGTTCGAGTAATGGTTTAGTATTCTCATACATCTACGCAATCCATGCTGGCCCAAAATTGCTCGCTCCAAATAAACTTTGACATTGTTGTATCCAAAGATGTCGGCATAGAGGAATTTATCCGGAAATGTAACATCAATTGCGTTTGTAACTTTCTCCTCAATGCTAGGGTTAATACGTGTCTTTCTGAACATCCTCGGTGCCAAAGTCATAACCTTTGTCATCCATTCTGCTATCCAACTGAAGTGTTAAGTCAAAGTCATACACATATTTAGTATATATATTTATCTGTCGATTTGGCTGTCATTCATTGACACTATTATATTGTGAATCAAGCAATAAGCAAATGTAAAATCGTTTACTCACTTTCTTTGTTGGCTGCTCACAAATGTGACGCTACGTCTTGGCTCAGTTTTCTTCGTCCCATCTTTTTCCATGCCTGGATCCACGATTGTTGTCACTGGATGAGTAGTCTTCATCCCAGACAATGGATTGGGTGATTGAATGAGATCTGTGCCTGTGGGCAAAAGCCCGGGCTTGCCAAGAGTACAGGCAGCAACTGTTGTTTCCACATGCACTTCACCTGGATTAAGCAGAACTATGAATAAATTTGTTATTTCAGTAACCCTTGGCATTGAAAGGTTCATCTTATACTATTATGCGGTCCAAGTACCTTCTTGAGAAAGGGGCGATGGCATTCTTATTGCAGCAGTAACCGACACATGTATCATTTTGAAGGAATTGGTCGAGGTTCAGTACAAAAACTATTGAAAAAAGTTCAAGAAAATGCGTAAAATGATGCTGTAAAAAGGTCTTTTTTACACAAAGCTGTAATAATATGTAAAAGTATTAACTTGGGCGTGTTTGTGCGTACCTGCTTGTAGTAACACTTGTGTAGTTATAATAACTAATGTACTATGGACCAAGTGATTAGACAGTTCAGACAGTAGCAATGAGAGATAAATCGGAGCTTAGCTGAGAATAGTTTGTAAGAAGCTCGCATGAAGCAAATAAATGAACTAGTAGTTGATTGTGGTGTTGTTTTTATACGTGAGACCCAGACACGGACGCCCTGAGTTTGTTGGTATTACATTTGCTAGCAAAGCTAATACAATAGACAATACTTCAAGACAAAGCTTGATCCCTGAGCACATCTAGTTCTGTGAAAATGTATGGAAGCCCCTATTTAAGGCCTGTATTGTGTACGCATTTCTTTCAATGCCAGTTGGACTGCCTACTCCGCGAATCCATCGTAATTACAAGCATTATGCAACTATTAACGGGCTTTTGTTGCTAGGCACTTGTACAATTTACTTCAGGTTTCACTTTTGGCATAATTTCCGTAATACATTGTGTATTGAACCTAACAATGGTCTTGTGTATTTGGGCTGAGTACGTGCGTTTACTACAATGAACTTGAAAAGGCGTATCCCTGCCCAGTCCATCAATTATCATCGTACGTGACCACTGGATAGACTGCATGCCGACTTGCAGAGAATGTCCACCGATGTACCCGCAAATTTAAAGCCTCTCAAGGTAGGCCACTGAGGCCTGCTGGGTTGCGAGTTCACATGAGGACTTGGTCCCCTGAATTAGTGTGATACTTCCTCAGTTCATGATGTACACTAGTACATCATGTACCTCATGATGTGTACTTGTACATCATCAATAGCGGAAACCTGTACTAGATGTAACTATGTGGAAACATAGTTACATCTGGCTATACATAGAAATTTGTTATTGCTAGGTTAGGCAAACCTAACGTAAGTCCAAGCACGCTAACAAGCCAAGCTAACTATGAAACCTTGCATCGGGATACCGACTTAAGCATGCATCGTATGATATATGCAGTATTGATGTATGTCAGTTCAATACGAGTACAGTAGAGAGCGGCGGCAGCAAAATCCGTGGTTGGAGTTAGGCGAAGAAGCAACTAAACTTATTAAGCGCCACGATGTGGGTAATACCAAAAATTTCTCTGTTCATCCTGCTTTCTAGTGTAGCGCCCGCCAGACGTATGAAGCCCTGTGCTTCTCAACTTACATAATAAGCTCTGATAAAGTCGTCCTGTACAAAATGTATATGCCATGGGCCTTTTGCTTCGCCGCTTCCTCACACGAGGAAGCACCCCATATTTGTCAACGGAGTATCCTCTAAGTCTGCTTCATCGCTTCGTGGTGCAACCTCCTTTTTGGCAAATATAGCGTTCTCCAGTCGGATTCAAACAGCTGTGGCGGGCTTCCCAGTGATAAACGTTGTGCTCCCCAGAGTATATCCCACTCTGAGATTATGCCGCAGGTCCGTCAGTACCCCCGGAAAAATAAAGCGTGACAACAGACAGACAGAGATTTGGAAATCCATAAGCACACTAAAGATGTGCTAATAAGCGGCAAGCGTTTTTACCGAATTTGCACCATTAACCCCGAATTAATTGTGTACGTGTTTTCAGGATGGAATTGATGAACTGTTGATACTGAATCGCAGTTGAACTTGTAATTACTGTCTCAATTCTGTCCTTGACTGAGGGTGGTTTGATTGTCTCCGAAATGTCCTAAAATCGTGCATGAAAAGTGAATACGACGAGTTCACCACACACAACACTGAACATTGAACTCAGAATTATATTTCCGTCTTCATTGTACAAAACGCACAAAAGTACCCAATACAGAACACATATTAAACTCCATGTTACATTCGTCCTCATGTGAGATGTGTGATACAGTTAAGAATTATCATAATACTTCTTCAACTATGGTCTTATTCTGAGCATCTTTGCTGTCGTTGTTATGTCATCATCGCATGATCATGTTTATGTTGAGATCCATAAAGATGTCGATTTAAGGTTTAGCTTTACTTTATGGCTTCACATTTCATAAATTTATGACTTCATATTTCCACAAGTTGTGGTATGAGAATATGTACGAAGTCATATTCTCATGACCTAAACTGACTAAACTCTCTTTGTCATCCTCACTTTGCATCATCATTTGCATTTCTCATGCAACATCAGACAACAAGGCAAGGAGTTTAATAAAATGAAACTTACTGAGCCGAATCTCTGATCATGACAATTGTCCACGCCGGTTCAACCTCAAATCCCTTGCCACAAGTAAGCTGCCTGGGCAAAGACAACATTGTCTGGCATTTCTATTAAGATGTTCAAATAAAACCTTGTGCGTGTGTATCTATACACTCACACCACAAGACGGGGCAATTTAATCACAAATATATCTGACGACCGAACTTAAAATTGTTTAAATTGAAATTTTGTCCTTCAACGTTTCCCCCCCTCAAGTCTTAACGCAACGCATTAAGTAAACGCATTTGATTTGCATTTGAGAAATGAATCCAGTCACCTTTATCTCATGATTCGGGTTTAGTAGTCAAGACACTGCTCGAGAATGGTTCAGTTCAGAATCATGTCGGAAGCATTTCAAAGAAAAGGCAAGACCATGAAAAGTATGAGAAAGTGGTCGTTCATTCATCGAACAGTAGAGCAGTGAAAGGGCCATGAAATCATTTTAGTTCGAGTACAAATGAATCCGGAAATCGTTAAGAGTTGAGAAATCAGGAGAACGCGTTAACCGGATGAATGAATTCTTTTCATGGTCTTTTCTTTCCCCAACATAGAGCAGAGGATTATCGACTTCAATTTAATTACTACTTGAAAGCCAGTTCTTATTTCAAATCATTTTGGATTGAGGAAAAATTGATCTTCTCTAGAAAGCACTCAAACATCTTTATAGCTTTCCAGTGATTACGTTAATTGCGTTTTATTCATATTTTTAATTATACTATGCGCAGATCATCAAAGTCCGACTCGGAGCTGATTTATCAGACACGAACCCACCGTAACCCACGCGTACAATTTTGTGTCAAGGATTTTCTGCTGTGCAAATCACTTTGATATCAGTAAAATCCTAAAGGAGAATTGAATCCTGGGTTGTCACTCTTGTCTTCTTGTCTCAGTCAGTATCGTTGTTAGACGTCATCAGGACGGATAAACTCGGATTGGTGACATTGAGGAAACCTCAATGTCATGCCTCATTGTTCAAAATTTATTGCATTTTGCCTTTTATTTTCAGATGACGATAACCTTGAAACAATTTGCGTTGTAGACTGAAAATTGTTTCAAACGTAAGCAACTGAACGGGTATGTTGAAGATTGAAACCAAATTGGTAATAAATTGACTAAAATAAAATTTTCACTTCATCAAAGAAGTAGCATAAAATGTAGGTGACAATTGCATTAGATTCCTTTCTACATAGTATTTGTGTCTAAAGTGCTCCCTTCGCACGCACTCTGACAAATGTTTGACATGATACTCGCGAAAACGGAATTACAATTTTACATATGAAAGAATGAACGAAAGAGCTCGAAAAAGAAGTGTGAACACAATATGAATTAGTATTACTTGTGTTGTAACTATATTCAGATCTTTCAAACATACTATTTGCATATTTCCTATTTTGTTCATTTCAAAGGTTGCTCCGACTCCATAGCTCACAGACCAGTTTCGTTAGAACGCAATGGAAACGGTTGACTTCAACCAACGCAGAATGGCCATAGCAGCATGAGTGCATGTAATGTAATGTACTTCTAGTACAATGTACAATGTATCAAGTCGGCTGGGCTGTGATCTGAATTCTGGAAAGATTGAATTCTTGTAGTAAGAGAATGATGCGTCGCATTCTTCCATTGCTGGACAAGAAGAGAATGGAATCGAGAGAAGAAAATCTAAACCAAGTACAAAAATCTGGTGAAAGCAAGATTCTGCAGTCTGTTCTATTTTAGTTCCAACTGAGGCATCATTCTATTTCCATTGGAAGATTATCGTCTTTCATTTCGCACTTTTCTTACACATTCTCTTTTCCTTTTAGAGTTTCATTCATAATTTGGGAAGTAAAACAGTAAAGTTTGGACATTTTAACCTGGATTTTGCAAAAGGGAATCGTGGGAATTATTCTGACGCATACTCACCTGAAGTTATCATATTTGAGTGCTTAATTGATAGATACGATCCAACACTTTCAAGCAACTAGTCCCAATCGACATAAATTCCTTAAACCGTTCATTTTTTCCTCTACTCGCTATACGCTCGAAATATTTGAGTTCTTAAATCGTCAACTTGAAAAAGCATACTTGACTTCTCCAGGCCAAAGTTGATTTTCCATGATTGTTGGTGCTACTTGAATAGTT
>JAQIYH010000180.1:0-12209 GCA_034700885.1 Paratullbergia callipygos | reverse complement strand
GAGAAGGAGAGTTACTCGTCACTGACTTATTTGCCTGAGGTCCGCGCTTACCTCAGATTCATGGAAGGTTAGCATTGTACAACGACTGTCTGCTGAATATTTGAATGTAGCAGGTTGCCTTCGTCTCTTGTGGCAGTACAAGACACATGACACATGACACATGACACTGAAATAACAAGTAGGCTATTTATTTGTTTTACTTGTTTATTTCAGACGATATTCCGCTGCCCCACCGGAGCAAGAGTTTCAACGGTCGGAATTCATCTCGTCGTTCTTCGTACAATCGGCGGAAAAGGTCCAAGTCACGGACGAGAACACCGACACCGACGCCAATGGAGTTTGAGGACGACGACTGCTTCCAGAAACAGTTTTTGTTTGAGCAAAGTGAAGCGAAGGTGTATGGTCGTTTCCTGACCCCACAAAGGTCGTTGGAACCAAACTGTTCCAGCTCCAGCAGATCTCAGTCCATCGACTTCACAGACATGAGCCTGGCTGAGAGGTGCATGAAGCATGAGGAGCCAGCAGCTAAGGAGGGATTGCCCAGACGAAGGTCGGGCTCCATCATTCGGACCAGTTTCATCTAGTGAATGAATGGAGTTATGGATTAATTGTCGTTCATTCAGCCAACCTCCCTCCCTCCCTCCCTCTCTCCCTCTCTTCTCTACCTGCTCTACTCGTTTGCAATAACTCTATAATTAGTTAATTAATGGATCACACATCATTATCACAGTGTGTGAGTGTGTGCGTGTGTGGGTGTTGATGTTTATGAAACATTGCATGAAGGAAGGTTTGTTACTAATATTGCCCGACGGAATTTTTTATTTTTATCTTTTATCTTTTGTCTGCCCTCCAGAATTGATTGTGAACGTGAAGAGGTGAACGTATCAACCTATCAATGTGAGTAACGCATGCAATAATATTTAATAATATAATTCTATGACCTCGTCCTCCTCTCTCTACCTTCTGCGCTCCTCCCGCAAGTTACCTTTGCTTCCTCTTAAAACCTAAAGTTTGGAATGAGTCCGAGTTAGGCGACAGCATTGAAATTGGCCAATTGGATTGTGACGAGTAGATTAGAGTTGGATAGTTGGAATTATGACCTGACCAATGATGAATCAACTAACCACTAGTGATAATAAATTATTAATGATTAGACCAAAGAAGGTGGACACAGGACACAACAGGGTTGGCAACAACGTCAACAATGCAACAATGCAACAATGAGAACAATGAGAACAATGTAGCAATTATTATAGTTAAGAATTAAGATGGAGTTGTGCATATCTTTATCTTGTTATCGTATCATAATTAACTAATTAACCAATTAATTAATTAATTGTGTGGACCACGTCAAGCTTAACTCTTTCAATTTTTACAGAAACTTTATCTTGCTATCAGATTAATAATTAGGAACGATTGACAAACTTGACCTTGTAAATAAAATGAGGAAACTCATTCCTAGTATATACATATTCTTCCGTATTCGACACCAACCCAATCAATCAATCTCACCAATCCATATCCAATGTTCCAGCATTTCTCGTATTGTAAAATAGTTACTCGTTACCTAAAAAATTGTAAATTTTACAATATTACATTATTGCAATATTCTTCACCAATTTGCAAACTTAAAACTCGTGAGGCTTGCGGTTTGTTATTTCAGATTTCAGATGACAGGGGTTGAAAGTTGAAAGTTGACGCCGATGTTTATGTTAGGCATCAACATTTTGGGAGCATCGTCACGTTGCTTCCCTCCCGCTTCCTCTCAACATTCAGTCAATTTTGATATTGTGATTGAGTTGGACACGTAACACGTAAACACGTTTGATGTTTACGAGAAGTTTGGATTTTGGTATTTTGGATGACTTGAAGAGAGAGATGATTGTTGGTCGTTAGCTGTTTGGTCTACGGTGACTACGGTCAGAGTCTGAAGTAACTGAAGTAGCCGAATGCCGAAGTTGTATGAAGCAATGAATCATTGATTAATGAGCCCATGCACGCAACAAGCAACAAACAACAAACAACAACCAGCAAGGAACATAAAAAAAGAAACATAAGCAGCCGACACGTTTTGTTTTATGGTGGCCACCACAAAGCAGGAAACATGTTTCGTGCAAATGGCTCAACGATATGAAAGTGCAGGAAGGAAGAAGTGTACAAAGTTAAACTTTGGTTGTCGTGTTGTGTTTTGCCGTGTTTTGCCGTGTTTTACCTAAGTCTGCCACTAATGGAGCTCTAAAGAGTTTTGGCAACAATTACGTACGACGTTATCACATGGGCATTTGCAGTCAAGTTTAGACTCTTGAGACTCTTGAGAGTATCGAGACTTGAGAGTATCGAGACTCGTTTCGCATGATTTCCGCCTCTTTCATTTGACTCCCGACTGACTTGCTGACATTCCTGCGTGCGTGGAGCGACGTGGAGCTGCTTCCGTCTTCTATGGCCTCCTCAGGGGAATAAAAAAGCTTATGCACATTGGATTGGATTGGATTGGATTGAGCCGCTCGTTCTTGCAACTTGCAAGGAATTCAATTTGGTAAGTTGGCTGCGTGATGTGTTTGGTCATGCAATCTTCATCCCACGACATTAGAAAATGAGCAAAATGGGCCTGGGATTCATGGATACGAAATGTCATGATATTTCCGTGCGTCCATTGCGCCATGTTTATTGCTTCCACTCACTCTAATGGTCTAATTTTTTAGGTTAGGTTATCTCCAAGATTGCCATTGCCACCCTGCCCATTTCCAAGACTCGCACTCGCACGTCAGCCACATCCCGCACTAGTTGCAACGTTAAAACCTCCAATGAGCATGTTTTATTTATTTAACAACATCCGATACATTACTACGACTTACGAGTTGGTTGGCTTTGGCACACAACCTCAGCCAAGCATTCGTGGTTCCAACTCAATGCTCTTACGCTGCAGCCAAATGACAAGGATAATGAGTACTCATCTGCGTTGTACTTGCTTATTACTAATTAGAGTTATTGGAGTTATTATATTAGATAGTTATGGTTTTCGACGTGGAGTTATTTTCACGTCGGCGTGAGCGCGTAGGAGTGAAATTCTCACTCCTACGGCGGGGAAGTTGAGAATTTTGGCGTGAAAAGCTCTACGCTGCGTATGCACGTAAAACCGGATTAACACATGAGCGTAGGGCACTTCTTGTTCTCGAACGCCATTTCATTTTTCCGAAATTCGAAATCAAATACAAAAAACAAATTCCTTACTCCACGCAAACTCCTACACTCACGCTCACGAAATCAACCATAACTGCCTATTGTACCGTACGCTACGTACAATACGTAGCGTACGGTATTGTACGTTATTTAAGCTCATGTATCATATTCACCAATCTCCTTTCTGTGCTGCTGCTACCATTCATCAATACATGCCAGTGAAAAATTAAATTACTCATCGTCATCCTCATTCTCATTCTCATCGCTTTGAACTTTTTTTTACTGCTTCGACTGCGACTACTGCGTACAGGCGAGAATGAATACCTTTGGTAACTTTGCTTTGCAGAGTTTGCGTTTTATTCCCATTGAATTTATCTTGTATTGTTCCTTTTCTATCTTGTTGTTTTCAATATGTTTTCTACTTTCAAACTTGACTCATGGCTGCAAAATGAGAAGTCGACAAATCACTATAGTTTGCTTTCTGATTTGTGTCTGCCACTTTAGCTATTTTGAATACAAAAGAAAATGCCAGGCAAATGTGCAGCATTGGCTCAATTTCATTGCATTTCATTCCATTGCTTAGGAGGCATTGGTCTCATGTGCCGAAAAATAAATTGGCAGATGTACTTCTATTCCATTCGCTTCAGTACGACCGGCCGACCGACCATCCGTTCATTTAATCATAAAAGGATATTTCTATTCCCACTAAATGTTTAAGGTTTTGTATTAATTTCAACAGAAATTAATTCGTCGTCGACGTAATGCTTGACTGTAATTCATTCAACTATAAACAAAGTATATACTCATATACAAGTGCTTTGTGATACAAAAAAAAGTATACACCACCAAAGCACACACACAGATTGACAGCCGACAGATTGGAGTGCAACGTGCCAGACAATAGTCGAATTCGAGGTCTCACTTTTGTTACTTTTGTCACTTATACAAAAGTAACTTTTGAGCATATGACGTCACGGATGACGTCACAACCAAAAGCAAGCACAAAAGAAAGTCGTAAAAGTGACTTATGCATAAGTGCGGAATTCCTCACTTATAGTCCTACTTATAACACTTCTCACGACCACGAAATCCAAATCTGAACTCGTAATATCGTGACTGAGTGTACGAACTGACTGAGAACAATTAACTTAAGTGTGAGTTGTGATTCAAAAAGTAAAGTGCCAAAGAAATTGGCCAGTTAATCATCGAGTTCGAGTTCGAGATATGGTTTTCCATTTTGGCTAATTGTGATTACAAGGCCAAGTAGTTACAGGGAACAGGTCGCCAATCAGAGGGCGTAAACCTATTTTATTTGCACTTGAAGTGGAATTACACTCGAAGTTAAAGCATATTTATTTTGGAACTTCACTTTTGCAAAAGTGACTTTTGCCAAAATGGGCTAAATGCACAAAAGACAAGCCTCGAATTCGACTAATGTAACATGAACAAAATGGTACAGCTTGGTGGCAGTAGTAAGAACCTGTACACATGTTAAGCCTGGAAAACTTTCCACACCCGCACTTGTTCATTTATCCAGATTCATTCCTCACATGCACATGCACAAGAAGATAAATACATTTTACTTCCAAACTTGCAACGCTGTCAGTCTAAAAGGTCTACATTTATGTTCTGTAGTAAAATTGCACGGAAATCACGTGCAATGTTTTATTTTACAGGAATAACACACACACGTGTAAATTAGATTAAAGAAATCAAATTACTACGTGCAACATCCTTGCGTAGATTGCGTACACATAAATAACACACAAAACACAGACCTGACTTCCTGCCATGAACTTTGAATCGTGTTTTGGAGCTCGTACCGGTCAAAATTCAGTTCTTCATTCTTTTTTATATATTCTCAAAATGCATGGCCTCTTTATCCTCGTTCATTGCGTCTCGTTGCAGTGTGTCGTCTTCATGTTATGCTTAAAGAATACACAAGGAACGTACGACGAAAACTTGAAATATTTAATTTTGTTTAAATACAAAACTTTGTTTTAACGAAATGCAAGAAGAAAAATACGCTTGAATAATTCCGTTGAGTTTCAGGGTGAGTCCCACGACTGCACGCGAAATACATAATGGCGAAAGCATTTTTCATTTATACTTTATTAGTGCAAGTCTGTCTGCTTGGCTGCCATGCTTTATACTTGAATACTAAACGGAATTTACTTTTACTCGGACTTAAAGTAGGCTCCTCGTATTGACAAGTATGAACCGAAACATCAACTTTGTTGGAGACAAACACAAAAATTCAATTCGTTTTGATTACTTCGTCTTGAGTTGAGATGGAGAAAAGTGGATTCGTACGTGTGGCAGTTAGAAATAAAGTTATATCCTTGACACGTTTCTCCCATCATCGCACTGTTCCATTCGTAGAAATCGATTGTTGCTTCTACCCCACTACTTCACCTTATATATTTTTAATCATTATGGTTTTAGACTTGAGCCGGTAGGTTACGATGTTTGTACACAGTACACTTTTCTGCGTAAATCGTCATGTTGCATGGCGTCAAAAATGATATTTTTGCGTAATACACTTGACCTTTCAACTCTAACCATGCAAAGAATGAAAATGTTTGGTGGTCCTACAGTTCACACTTCAAGTTCAAGTTCAAGTTCGTTTTATTAGAGTGTCAAATCAGATCAACAAATACATGCTGCTTAAATACACTTTGAAGAATGATTTGTCGCACCATGCTCCTGCGACACAAATTTCGCACGCATGTTACAGGTACATGTCAATCACATCATAGAACGTGAAGTCAAAGTCATTATTGTCTGGATCTCGGTTTGGGTTTCATTTCATGCAAAGTCGTCATAAAAAAGTCTTTGCAATAATGGTATGCCAAGAACAGAAGGAACAATGTGAAAATACTCCAAATATAGGATCAAATTACAACATTGTGGTAGTTACCAGGATCATTTTGTAAGCAACTTTGGAAAACTGATGATTAAATCCTTTCATATTTGCATATTGCTTACTAGTCAACAAAGTTCGAATAAGTTGATACACAGGGTGTAAGTTTGGCTTTGAACTGTGAAACTTTTCCATGCACCATATCACATTTATTATTGATTGAAGAGAGTGAAAAGTCAAAACTCTCAGTCTGAGTCAGATGAAAAGGATTTTGCGATAGTTTGTCTCATGTCATGGCTCTTTTGGTACAAAAAAACCTTTGATTGCAACCGACTATCAAATTTCAAATTTTCTTATTCTATTATGCTTATTGCTTCTATTATGAACTGATCTCAATTTGTGTCCCAAATTATGTTCTTGGAAATTTGAACTGAATTTAAAATTGCCGCATGGAGCATGGACTTGGACTTGGGTAGACTCTTCTGAACTTTCTGAACATCTTGTGCAGCTGCTGTGAAATTTAATGAAGGCCATTTCATATAATTCCTATCTTTTGTTTCTGGTGTGCGGTACGTTGTAAGTCAGCAGTTATAAAGAAGTTATTACCACAAAATATGCCATGTAATATAATTCCTATGTACTTGTTGATGAATTCGTACTTTAACGACTTCGGGAATACTGCACAATAGACACGACACACTAGACAATGTGATGCAGATCTCGTAGGCATGATGCAGTGCAGGAGGACAGTGACAGAATGCATCTTGGAGAGAACAAGTTTTAAACTCTATGTGTGAAGCTGTTAAAAAGAATTTTATTGCTTACTTTAATGTTGTGACGTCTTACAGGCGGCCAGGCTAGACGGTGAATTAAAATATGGAGTCAGTCAGTTGGGAGAATCTGCAGCCCTTAAATCTACTATGTCCCTGTACAATATCCGTGTGTGTATCTTTTCCTTTCTCGAGAATGCTACCTAGTATTCATCAATATTATATATGCTCACGAAAGAATGAAATTAGTCCTCGTCATCCTCATCCTTTCACGTTTTTCACTTGTTCACTACTGTTCAACTGTGGCTGGTTTATGCTATGCGTGCTATATTGGTGAAAATGAATTGCTGTGTTTTGCCTTTTCATACTCATAGAATCCTACCACATATTGTTCATTGTCTATTGTGCTCCTTTCAATGTTTTTCACTTTCCAACTTGATTTATTGAATCGTGATTTCAAAATAAAAAAAAGTCGGCAGAGCACTTTAATTTTCCTCATGCCTTATGCTTTATGTCTGTCTGCTGCTGGTGCTCCTGAGAATACAAAAGAAATTCCAACTTTGTAGAGCTCTGGCTTGATTTCATTAAATTTTTGTTCCATTGCATTGTATTTTGCAACTTTTTAAAAGGCATTGGTATCATGTGCTGACAGATAAATTGCCAGCTGTAAGTTTCATTTCATTTGAGTCAATTCGGCCACCCACCCGTTCATTTATTCCTAACAAGATACTTTTATTCCCTCTTCTGTAGTGTAATGAATCCAGATTCAGGCAAAGTACGTTTTGTTCTGTATTCATTGCAACAGAAATTAATTTGCCGTCGACGTACTGTTTGACTGTAGTAATTTGTTCCACTGCAAACAAAGTAGGCATGTATAAAAGTGTTTTGTAACCCAAAAGAGTACAAAACACCAAAACACACACATGCAGAAAATACAGATTCAGATTGACAGTCGACAGATTGAAGTTAAACGTACGTGCCAGACAACGTAACCAGTGTTTCAACACTTGTAGTACACATATTTAACCTGGAAAACTTTCCATATTCGCACTTGTTCCTTCTCCTTTACACAGATTCATTCCTGACATGCACAATGCACAAATGGATATTAAATGCATTTTACTTCAACTCTGTCTTTGTGTATCAATTCTGCAGTAGCTTTGCACTGCGTGCCAAACACGTGCAGTGTTTTATTTTGCAGCAACAACACAACGCGCAGCTGTAAATTAGATTAAAAGAAATCAAATTACTTACTACGCTCAACATCCACACATTCTACAACTAAACAAAAGCAACACACAGCCGAACCATGAACTTTGAATCGTGTTTTCATATGCCAGTGAAAACGCAGTCTTTTCATTCGTCTGCCGCATATGTTCTCAAAATGCACGTCCTCGTTCCTTTTGCTTACAGATATTGCAGAATACGAAAGGAAACAACGAGAAGCTGAAATATTTAATTTTGTTTAAATAGAAAATTTTCTTTTAAGGAAATGTTAGAAGAAAAAATAGACTTGAATAATTTCATTGAGTTTTAGAATGAGTCTCACGACTCGACGCATATAATATTGTGTAATGGTGAAAGCATTTTTCATTTCACTTTATTTCAACTGAAATTTACTTAGGCCTACTGCCGTCCTGCTGCTTAAATTGACAAATGTGAACCGAATCATCAACTGCTCTATTGGAGACAAACACAAAAATTCAATTCGTTTTGATTGCTTCGTCTTGAGTTGAGATGGAGAAAAGTGGGAACCTACGTATGATAGTTAAAAATAAAGTTGTCCTTGACATGATTTTCCCATCATAATTGGACTGCTACATTGTGCTCGTTCCCAACATTTCAATATTCGTTGTCATCGATTGCTGCTGCTTCTACTTCACAACTCTACTTTGTATATTTGCGACCATTTTGAGTTCAGACTTGACACGGTAATTTAATGGTTTTGTCGCTGGGATTTTCGCCATACTTATTTTAGGCTTAATGGATATAGTACAGTTCTTTCCTCCTTGAACTTTCAACTCAGATCAATCAAAGTATGAAAATTGTTGATCCAGGAAGTCCATGATTGCTGATTGAATTGCGGCTTCAATAATGATTTTTCAAAGTGTATTCCTTTGGCACAAGTTTCACATATAAAGGAGCAAGTTCATCTCAATTAATGTCATAAAGCGTCAAGTCAAAAATGACAAGTTTCTGTTCTATTGCATGGGCGTCAAAGTGGTATCTTGTACTACCGTCACAAAAAATCTGTAAAAATGATATGTCAAGAGCAGAAGTAGAACTGTGAAAATACCATTTCAAGAATAAGATCTCATTACAACATTGTACCCGAATCATTTGGCAAGCAACTTTAGAAAACTGATGATTAAAACCTTTCATATTTGCATACTCGCCATCAAAGTGAACAAAGTTCCAACAAGTTACACAGGAGGTAAGTTTGGCTTTGAACTGCGAAACTTTTCCATGGATGAATATCAAATTTAATATTGATTGAAGAAGAGTGAAAAGTCAAACGCGCAGTCTGAGTCTGATGAGAAGCTCTTTCAGGTAGTTTGTCTCATGCTCTCATGTCATGGACTCTTTGGTAAAAAACCTTTGATTACAACCAACCAATGTATCAAATTTTCTCCTCGTGCACACACGTGCGGGGCCAGGTCGCGACATTTGTAGAAAACAGAAATGCTTAGTACTTACTGACTAGATCTACGTCTGCCTTTACTACGAACTGGTCTCAAAATATGTACCAAAAGTTGATAATTATCTTCTTGGAAATTTAAAATTGTCCTCTATGCAGCAGATGTGAATTTTAATGAAGCTTATGTTCCTGTCTGGCCTGTCTCCAACGTCTCCTGTTTCTGGATTCTCATCTCTTTGTACCTCGCAAGTGTCTCAAGCTATAAAGAAGTTATTACCACAAAATATGTCATGTAATATAATTCTTATGTACTTGTTGATGACTTCACACTTTAACGCGCCTGCAGTCGGCACAAGTGCTGCAACAAATAGACACTAGACATTGTGTGCGCAGTAGTATGCATTATGCAGTGCAGGGAAGGATTCAACATTGTAAAGAACAAGTTTACAAGTGTGTGTGTATAAGTTATTAAAAGAATTTTATTGCTTACTTTTATGTTTCGATGCGATGTAGTAGCATGCAGGCGAGACGTGGTTTTAAAATATTGAACCAGTTAGTTGGGAGAATTTGAGAGTAGCTCCTGAGTCCTTCTTCAGTTGTACAAGTAAAGTTGATCACAAATCCAAGGTACACAATTTGTTCACGTAGAAGCCGTTGAAAAAATTCGTACGAATTTCACCAATGCAGAGTGAAACTATTCAGGTGTGAAGCAGCTTCTGTCGTATTTACTGATCGTTGGATTGTTTTGGGAAGATTTTAGGTTCCTCTTTGTGACCCCGCGTCATGCCACCAACCTGTCAATATAAACATAAACATCAAGAAAAGTGTTAAAGGCAATCGCACTTGTGAAGGCAAGGTGTTAAAATAGTAAACACTTGAGCAATGATATAAGCACAGTTATAATTATGCACCATTTAACTTTAATTGGGGAATTGGGAAAGTGTTGGTTGGAAATTATGATTTACTGCCCAGTGCCATTTGCCATTGTCTCAATTTGAGAACTTTTCCATGCTGCTGGTACTTTAATTATGTACGAACAAAGTCTATTATTATAATTGCGTCATTTCCACGTCTGTCACACTCAATGCTGATGCTTTCTCTTTCCCTTCAAATGAAGTTGCAGTTGAGGTGAGAGTCAGACAATGAGAGAATAATAAAAGAGAAGAAGAACCGAATCATTATTGCATGAATCATGAAACGTGCAATTTAGATTCGAGGATTCGAATTGAGAGTTGAGACTACAAAGAAAGACAGACACACTGCATAGTACTCGCACAGTGTTCACGATTCTGTCTGCTTAATTATTTACATAAAGAAAGAAAAAGTCCGACGATTGTCTCAGGCAGTCACTTTAAGTACAATTAAAGAAATTTTATTCTACTCTCGTACGTACGTCAAGTGTCATCAGAATTAAAGTTTTTCCTGCTAAAAAGAAAGTGAATTTTGTTGGAAACAAATTTGTCCATCAGATCAATGTCAAAATGACAGATAGTAACTCATTGTGATTGGAACTGGGAAGTTCTATTCTTTGGATTCTACATTTCTACTGCAAAGACAGTAATTGCTGTCGTGCCATTCCACTTCTTGCCATTGTCATTATTGCATGTTTTATGGGCAGAGGTATACCACATGCAGTGCACAGCATGGTCGGCCAGGACTAGAACAGTCTTTTGACAGGAGTCACAAGCTTCCTGTTGGTACAATTTATGTACATACTATGCACAAGGTCGTAAATTTGCATAAAAATAGAATCAAGATGAAAGAAAGAGCCAGAGTCAGGCCAGGCCAACGGAGCAGGAAGCAAGGGAATGGAGAAAAGTAGAAAAGGACAGTTGGGACAGATGACAGAAGGACGAGAAGTATATGCCAAGGAAGTGAAAAACTCCGGAAAAGAAGAGAATGAGAATTTTAATTTCATCAAATTGTCAACTTGGACAGTTCACAATAAGCCAAAGCTACACTGCCACTGCCACTGTCACTGCCAACAGGAAGATGACTCTATTCAACCTGTGCCAGCCATGCTTTCTCGATTTAAAGGAACTCAGCTCCGTTTTGATCCCAAGAGACAACTGTTCACATCCTGTCTTGAACTTCGCTTTCATAATACTTGCAATAATTTGTACATGTGGGAAATGCAAATGCCTTTTGCTGTTGAGCCGGAGACCATTTCTTTCTAATATTTTGTCCCACTGCTTCTGCAATTTTGCAAAGGTGCAGAGAACAAATACATTCAGGAATGTACAAATATGTTCTCTTTCTAGACTAGGCTCGTCCTTCTAAACTAATTTAAATCCGCACTGAAACACAGTCCACAGTGGGACAACGTTCAGAATTCAATGTTAACTATTATTAAGAACTGCTTGCTCCGTAATTCGTAATGTCGAAAAGTATGGGAGATCAACACAGTTGCAAACAGTATTTACAACAGTGGGGCGTGATGATCATTAACATGGCTTAATTAAATTTTTGTGTGTCTGGTTCATCTTTTTGATCTTTTCGTTTGAAACACTACGCAACAACTCTCTTGTCTATACTTCCTAGTATAAGAATCTATTATTATTCTATGGACAACACTTAAATGCCAAAACGCCAACTTCTTCTTCCTGTCTTGATTTCTACTACGACGCTTGTTTGCCCTGAGGTCTGTCTGAACTCTGACACTCTTTGGTACATAAACATGTGCGTGTGTGGAGTGTCTTAATCTACAAAACTTGTCAAAAGTTGAGTGCAATAATAACAGGGAGGGAAGTTTGTTTTT
>JAQIYH010000179.1:0-12213 GCA_034700885.1 Paratullbergia callipygos | reverse complement strand
AACTTGACGTACAACAATGCAGAGTCAATGACGTAATTGTATTGTTTGTCGGTGGAAGCCGAGTCAAGTGCAAATGGTGCGTCGTTTCTTGTCATTTCCACAGTAATGTCACAGCCAGGCGGCAAATATTTCGTTTGTGTAAAGAGGGACGAAGATATTTGCCCAAGAAGATCGAATGTAGCGCTGTCCTTGCTGAAGGACTGGCGTTTTGCAAAGCCGGAATTTGTCTTTGGATCAAAACCGTCTTGCACTGTGTCTGCGTAGTAGAAAATCTGCCCCAGTTGAGTATCCTTGACCCCCTGTCCGTACGCCATGATGGCAGGAATCGCTGCAGCGTATGGATAGTAGTTGTTTGCGTCGGTGACTTTTGTCTGGTTTATGCGCAATTCTTAAACATTGAGTAGAAGAACAGCTGACTCGGTGCCACAACATCACTGGCCAGGAGTTTGGCTTTGTCGTTGAGTAGACGAATTTTGAGGTACAGATATGACGCCAAGTCCACATACTGCTTGTTTGTTTTTGGAATTGTAAACTGCAACGGACTAAGAGGATCCACGAGCGGGTAATCTGGCGTTATGGTGATGTATCGGCTATCCAAAACAGACACATCTGTCATAGGGAGCTCAAATATCGAAAAATTAGAAAGCATTGCCAGTTTACTCTCCGCATACGTAGACTGGGCGTCCATGGCGGCCATGCTTACACACGTCGTTTAGGCGCTGGTCGGTAGCTGCAAGCTCTGATAGATTTGATGGCAGATGTGAATCCTTTGCTTGCTGAAGAGCGACTGACGACTTTTTTTGCTGTGCCACCCTTAATATTCCGTTTCCCAACTCCTGCACCGGCCTGCTTCCGCCGTCGTCTTGTAGTGGCAGGCTTCCTGGCCTTCTTTCTGCCTCTTTTATGATGCTTCCGTCTCCGTCCTGCTTACTAGGCTTGCGTCTTCTGCCCGCCCCTTTTTGCCTTTTCCTCTTGGTGCTCGTTGACCGTCTTGTTCTTTTACGCTTATGCCCACTGTATCCTCCAATATTCTGCATTGGAAGCATTACTGGTGGTTGCATGGTACTCAGAGTGCTGGCCTGATCTGCCATCCCTCGGCCAACCAAATTGCAATCAACTCCTTCCAAGACACAGATATTGTCGTCTCCACACTCAACAGCCCTCACCTTGTTTTTTCTCCGAGGAGGTTCCCTGTCACTTGGTTCTTGATCGACCTCCATTGTGTCCGGCTTCTCCAAGGACGGTGCTGATGAATAGCTGGAAGATTGCGAAGACGATTCTGATGAACTTGTTGCCATCTCGAACTTTGAATTCACACTGAACTACTTTAATAATCACCGCCACTATTTATACATTTTTACACTCTACATTTCATTTAGTAGAATCTCTCCCGGAAATGAATCAAGCACTTTGTCAGAGAATCAAGTGCGAGACGTGTCGGTTGTCCATGTTCATCTTCCAGTGCAATTTTGACAGTTTCCATTGGGTCGGGGTGCTTTGAGAGTGGAATGTACATTGGTGGATTAAAGTTGAGTGCAACTGGTGAACCAGTGTACACGTCTGGCAATGCAAAAGACTTTAGTACTGGCGCCAGCCCTTTTGCTTGCTGTTGGGGTTGAACCGCACTGCAATGTACCACGACAAATCTTGGCGTCCTCTTTCCAAAGACAATGGTGCTGTAAGTGGGCATGGACTCCTTAACCGAATGCCACCAGTAGCCCCTTGGCAAGAAAGTCGGAGAGACGAACTCGCACAAAGCCCAGTTGCGCTCCATTAAAGTTGAGTGTTGTAGTATTGTAGGCAAAGGAAACTCTTGATGCTTTTAATGCTTCGTTTATGCTTTGGATCAACGCACTCACAGTTTTCTCTTTGGGCTCGGATACAACTGGACTTGGCTGTGGAGTATCAAAGTAGACCATGACCTTTAACACCGTTCCATCTTGTAATCCATCGTAAAAGGGCGCGCCAACAATATGCTGTCCACGATATGATCCGTAGGGATATGGAGTTTCTTCAAATCCAAATATCTTTGCAATTGTTGAATCGAGCTGAACAAATTTGTCTTTTTCTTCATTGTTCAGAACACACGTCAATGGAAATCCATTTGAATCCAAATTGAGGTAAAAGGAAACCTTCTTATTGATGGCTTGAAAATCGGCGTTGAATTTTTCAACAGCTTTGTATACTACTACTTTTTTCTGCTTTTCAAAGCGGGCCGCTCCTTCTCCTCGAACTGAAACGGAAATTGTCTTTGATTTTTTGTCGGGAAAGATGTCACCTTCTGGCTGTGGCGCATGTGGTGTGTAGCTAATTTCCACGAGCGCTGCCTCCAAGATTGAGTGACTGCAGTCATTGGAAATTGGATAGGTGAGGTTGTTGACAAATTTTTGGGTTGTGTTGTTTTGGAAATAGGTTGTAGAGTTTTCATTTGAAAGCTGTACCAGCTGAGACTGGACCTCCCTCTTGTACTTTGAATTGTTCATCTTGTACGCTTCCATCTTGACGAGGGATTTTATTCGCGGGTTCCTCTTGTTCACAACCTAGCACATCAAGGTTCAAATGTCAACTGAATGCAAATTCAATGGGACTGTCTTATATATATGTTGTATATGCTTAAAATGACCTGACAAATTGGTAGCATTGTGTTTGAATGATGTTGCCGCCTGGTGTGCCATGTCAATTTGCTGGGTGAATGTCAACGGAATGTCTTGAGAAATGGACATGGCGCTAAGGTATAGCTGGGGATTTTTTAACCAGACGTAAGCCTCTGCCTCCTTCATGGCGAGCAATATAGGAAGTTGCTTGGCAATGGCATCCGCTGCCTTTAAGTAGTCTGGTTGCATTTTCTCCAGCCAATCTCGGTGGTGCTGCGTGGCTTGTAGTATAACGCATTTTAGTGTATGTACAAAGCTTTGATGTACCAAATGCCGGTCCCGGTCATCGGACAGCTCCTCCAAGTGTGTGCAAATAATTCTTCCAATTTCAATATCCTCATCGCATGTCAAGAACTCGTCGTTTATCTGAGTACATATTCTCTCTGCCAATTCATTGGGATCCACTGGATGTAGATAAATGGTTGGATTTTGTTGCGCATGCTTATCAACCAAATACTGTGTGAAATTGTTCAGTGTTGAAAGCCTGGGTTTGGTGGTGACCCACTTGTCTAGCTTTTGAAGATATGTACGGAGATGACGTGGAATGTGAAAGTCGGCAATGCTTTCACCCGACATTTTGAGTCGAGTCGGCCGGAGGTTAATGCGCCTGCTCTGTCTCTTCTCTCTCTGGTTCAGTGCTTACTGGAACTAGTTCTTGACGCAGAAATGATCCAATTATTGGAACGTTGTTGAGGTCTTCAAGATAATAGAAATTCACGGGCACAGCCGGAACAGATCTGGCTATCCGAAAGACTTCACTGGTGTACGATTGCTCTGATGACTTTGCGAATTTTAATTTCTCGCGACTGATACGTACTAATGAACCTGTTGCCAAATCAGACCTTTTTGGCTTGCTTCCGATAATACGGGCATAAGCGTTCCTGAAGACTTCGTCCTGGTTGTCTGGAGTAATTTCAGATGGTCGAAACTTTGTAGTCTTATTTGGAGTGTTGTTGAAATTGCGAATAAGAGTGGGCCAGACGGAAATAAAGTCTTTTGTGTTGCGCGCTGTTTGATACCGAGCCAGCTTGTCTCTCAATGTGCGTAAAGTCCGTTCGACCTGTGCAGCAGAAGAAAACATTTTAATGTTTTTTTCTGCCAGGAAGTTCATTAGAAGGCCGTTGTAAAACTCTGTTCCTTGGTCGCATAAAATATATACTGGTAGCTTGTCCTTGCCAGCCGTTTTAAAAATGGACTTTAGACCTCGGAGAACGTCTTCTGCAGCCTTCGATTTCAACATGGCAGTCCATATAAAGCGCGTAAATTGGTCTTGACACACTAGTATGAAATTTATTCCTTTATTAAACTCTGCCATATTTTGGGTTGACATCAAGTCCATGGACCATTGGAAGGCCGCCCAAGGGACTCTATACATACGGCGAGGCATTGACTTGCGCACCGGTCGATGCAATGTATAGCTATCAAGTCCTGACAACGCATCCGCGACCTCGCCCTTGTCTTTAAATTTTGAAGTTTCAACAAAAGCTGGGAGACCGGAAAAGCTAGCATTATTGCGTCTGTCAGTGTATGTCTTTTAAATTTGTCTCCTTCTTACCTTCTGATCATCGGACGCCATTATTTACTGGGAAGATTGCGAATGTTGAATTTGTGGAAGGCTACGGCAACCAAATTGCATCCAAACTGGGTCTTTGCGTATAAATTCTTGTTTGCCGTTTTTAAACTCGAGCATGTCTCGAAAGAGTGGAGACAGTTTTTGCGGGAGGAAAGTCTATGCAAGCTATTGCATTAACAAACAATCGTAAACCAGGAACACTGTACACTTTCACCCTACTGCGAGTCACAGCAAGGCTTAGTAGTTGTCTTAGACAAGAGAAGGGTTGATATATTCCAAAGACTTTTATTTGGCCGAAAAGATTCCACTGGAAAGATGAAACACCTTGTTTCAAATTTCGCAAAACTTGTATCGCCGCCAAACGCTCTCGTGGGTCCGAAATGTGCAATGTAGATAGGCTTATATGGCACTCGTCCATTGGCATAAAGCCTTGGTCACTCATCACTTTCACTTGCACTAGCAAACAAGTTGCTCACTTCAATTTCAGTCACATACTCTAGTCCAAGTTTTATGAGGTACCGCAGCAATGGAATCCTTAGGACCAGGTATCTTCTAGCCTCGTCCGGGCGATCCCAGTTGTACACCGGCATCAAAGCTGTCGCGCATTCTTTGTTCAATTTGGATGAAAGTTTGTATCGTTTATAGTTTAGCAGGATTTCAATGAGCACATGGCACTGTTCTTCTGAGCACTTTTCAACTAGGCATCTTCTAGAGTAAAATGTAGAGCCTGGACTCGTGAATTCTTCGAGAAAGGCTTTGTTTCTAAACACATGTGAAGCCATTGACCACTCCTAGGTTTCATTTCATGATTACTTCACGTTACTACACTTCACTGTTTGTTCAAACTTTCACTTTTCACTTTTGGGAGAATTCATTCCGGCTCGACCGAAATCACCACGCGACTGGGCTCAAAATTCAAGAGTCACACTTATTTATACCATGCGGCCGCGCCTGGCTCTGCGGCTCCGTCGCTCGAACATCAATCGGTTGGGCGCATGCGTCGGGTCTGGAAACTTGTAGAATGGCCTCATTCTCTTAAAGTAGGCAAGCGCATGCTTTGCGATAAATGTCAATAAATCAATGTCTCTGATCAAATGAAGTAACGCAATTTTGGGGTGAATCCAACCCCTTTTTCCTTCAATTATCTTGCACTTGTCATGCAGGCCAATCGGACGAAGGTTATAAAATTCAAAATTCTTGCAGAACTCTGTGACAAATGCAAGCTCGTCGTCCGACAATTGGAGTAGCCAAATGTACTTTCTGTTTTTGCACATGTCACTTGCACACTTTGAAAGAATGTTGTACTCGGCATCTGTCAAATTACGAGTCCACCGAATCCCGTCTTCCATCTTTAGTCATTGAATATATTCACACACCATCGCACAAGTTGTAGCAATAAAGTACGGCATACGTGAGAATTTCAGCGAGCAAGTCAGGTTCAGAAAGGAATGTTTCCCTAGCAACAAATGAATTTTTCCACCGATTGTTTTCCTCCAAATGTTCACATTTTGCAACGGTTTCACTGTAGAGTCCTAGTTGACGCCAGTTGACACAAATTTCAATCAAATACAAAATTGTATTTGTGTCCAATTGAAGGAGCATTTCACACCTGCTCTGGAGAAATCCATAATCCGCCAAATGAAGAACAGCGTCCTTTCTCTCATTTGTCAACTTGCAACACCAGTTTGGTTTTTCCATTATGGAATGTGTTGATAAAGAACGACACGGTTTTTCTACATTTTCTGAAGCTTTTATTCACAGCGGTTTTGTTGCTTTTTTTTACATTTTCTTCTTAACAATTGTGTTCATAAGTTATATATTTTTTTTGCATTTTCACATACACAATACTAGTAGTACACTAACTTACCACAACAATACTAAACACAAAACACTGTACCACACAATACTATTCAAATATATTGAAGCAGACTAGGACGAAGGCTTTTATGCCCAAATGGAACACTAGAATTTGGACAATGAAAATATCGACTAAGGTTTAAACTAGGCAATGAGACACGACTTGACTCTACGACGTACAAATTATGACTGACTGGACAAACACGAGTAACTGGTACCTTTACAATTTCCCCCCCTTCCACTGCACACTTAAAGTGCTCATGCCTAACATACTTTTTCCTACTCAGTTTATCTAACCCTGCACACTTTATTGCATTTTGCTCAGATGCAAGAAGCAAACTATATGCTGTTGGTGATATACCATAGTACTCTAAAATATCCCAAGAGACAATTTTCCACATTCCAGGAAGCGTGGCATTATTTGTACTATACAACGGACTGGAATCTGGCAAATTGCTAAAGCAAAAAATTCGATACAATTCCTCTAAATTTGAAATAAATGTGCGATGTGGGTCTATTAGTTTTACAATTAGACCATCCGTGTTTCCAGTTAAAATTGAAACATTTGATCCAAAGACTGTTTTAATTCCATTGTAATATTTGTCCAAAAAATTTAATTTACTAAGTGACGAAACTGCAGACCCAATAATTCGAAATGAATCGTTCTTTGCACGCATGCGTTTCAATTGAAACAATGCTTGATTAAATGCTTGAAACAACAAACAATTGAAATTATTTCAACATTTTCAAATAGATGACTCGCCAAACGTTTGCGTGATTCTGCAGCAGAAAATGCGAATTTTTGCACCGGGTATTCGGCTGTATTTTGCAAGAGACGTCCGCTCAAACAACAATACTTTCCTTTTTAAAAAGCCTTGTCAAATTTTGACGTACTTTCTTCTTTCTTTCTCATGTTGAACTTTACAAAACTGTTAAAGAGACGTTTTTGTCGAAACTTGATCCCTCGCGAGACAGAGTCAAGTTGATAGCCTTGCTGGAGTAGAAATGCCAAGTATCGATAATGATATGTAACATTTTTCTTGTCATAGAAAGTCAAAAACAGTCGCTCGTCAGTTGTCACTCTTTTGTCTGGAACAAGTGAAAGTCATGCTTGGATTCAGAAATAAAAACACAAGGGAGATATTGTTTGTATTTACTCTGCAAACTACAACGCTTACAGAGCGTATCTCTGTAGCCACCTCGCCTTGTCCCACACCCATCCACGTCTCTGTGGTTATGATCGTATTGATCGTGCTCTTGTCTGTGAATTCGGATTTACAAAAATTACAACTTGTTGCGGAAAAATGTTGCTGAATTTCATCAAACGTCGGCTCCACAAACTCATTCTTTTGACCCAAGTCTTCTGCAACATAGCCCGCCGTGGAATTTGCCCAAATGAAAAAACTTTCCAAACAAAATTTACCAAAAGCGTCTTCCTGTTGCTTTATATTTCCGTGTTCGTCTAAACAAAGCATGGAATACCCTACAGGATTTCTTCTCCCGACCACGTTAACATTTGCATCACTAAAGACCTGCTGCTGAGCAACGTAAATATATACTACATATGGAAACTTCAATGTCATGTGAATGTCTGAGAAAGAGTACGCGTCGACATCACTGGGTTGAACAAGTGCTTCGTCGGCAACACCACAAATATGTGTAGCCAGTGTATCTTCTGACCGGAACGGCTTCATGCAAGTAGGGCAAAACTCATGATGACCAATGTTAGCCTTGCCCAGAAACCTACTTAGATCAGAAATCCAAACAAAATGTCCGCTTTGATTTTCAATATTTTGAATTAGCAATAACGATACGTGATGTGGAGCAATGAATGAAGGAATCCTAGCAGGGAAAATGTCCCTTCCAAAATTTGCAAAAACCGAAACTGATATATTGGTGTTATTTTGTTCGAAAAGATCAATCTCGGTCAAAGTAATTCCTGTTTTGTAAATATCAATGCCGTCAAAATTCAATGTTCCCAGATACTTCTGATATGTTTTTGCACTCTCCAGAGTTTTCTTTTTGTAATGCCCGAGCAAGGCAGCATTAATGTCCCCATTATGTCGACCGATGTACTCTTGCAAAATTTCATCAGAATGTAGCGAGGCAAGAATGCAATTTTCAAAGCAATTGTACCTAAGCCGTTGATTTGGCTTTATATTTACAAGTCCCTGCCTGCCACGTAATTCCCTAGGAATAGGAATATAGTCTCTCGCTGGAATCGCGCTGTATTCCCCTACAAGTACATACAATCTAACAATTCTCAAAATCTCCCACTGTGAGTTAAGCTCATTTAATGTATTTACCAAATCTATGAGATAGCTAATATTATTTACAAGTACTAGATTAATAAAATTATCATGAGGAAGCAGTGACCATTTGGTACCAAATATTCTATTTTTATATATATTTCCAGAGCAATGCTCAAATAAATCTAAATCCAACTTAAACGATACACGAATTCCTGTTTTGTATCTTAAAAGCAATTGCTTCAAAAGAGTTACTAAAGAATCATATATACTTGAGAAAAGATCAGTCACAAGATACAAATCTCTGCTTTCCGGAACTGTGTATGCATAATTGACTAGCGTGCCTGCCAAGGCTCTGGCAGTTTCCTCGAATGTGTGTCGATCGATTGGATGTCGAGGACCACTCATGTCTTCTTGACCAGCCCCAAACTGGCGACATGATGAATAGTGGCTTCTCGCATTCAAAAGGTTTCCACCACAATAGGTGCAATGGTGTGTCTCGGCGTGCACAGACATTTGAAAATAACGATGTGCAGCAAAACCGCATCCTCTGAATGTGCATTTAAACTATGCAAATACGAGAAAAACAAAAGGTGAAGCTAGTTGATGCTAATCCCGGAAGAAGCAAATCTTGAGAGAATCAAAAAATGTTTACCTTGCTGTGTCGCTGGCAAACTCTTCTGACGGGTCCCATTTTCAATCGTTGCAGTGTAAGTTGGAGGAGATGGGTCTACAGAAGTGGAGTTGTCAGCAGTAGCGGGCGAAGCTGACGGTGGAGTATATACCGGAAAATTGTCCGGTCGAATGTCAAACTCCCGTGCTGTTTGATGAATTCCAACAGGTCGATAGAACAAACCGACGATGCTTCTCCATACAAAGGTAAAGAACAGTATTGAATTCTCTCGAATGTAGTTGCGGCACAGGACGCTGCCAATCACCAAAAACAGGATCCCTGAAAGCAGAGAATCAGTGTTACATCAAATTAAAGTGACAGTTATTCAATGAAGCGCAAGAAAAGTCTACGCACCAAGCACAAGAAAACTCTTTAGTACAACTTCTGCCATGAACTTTGCACTAAATAGCCGGTCCAACTCAGGATACCACTACCGACGCCAAAACAAGCGTTGAAAAAATTGTATAAATTCTCTGTTGTCTTCGCATATCCACTTTGCGTTGTACATGAACTCTTCCTGATTTGCTGTATTTGTGAGTTCAGGCTTCTCAGACCAAAATAAGTCTAGATGCCGAAATAGGAAATTTAGTACTCGAACACAATCAGACTCGTTTCCACACTTTTGGTTTTGAGCAGACACTATCAAATCAGACACGTTGTAGTTTGATCGAAATTCGCCACACTCTCTTGGCCACACAGCCCTTCCGGTGATAATTGATCCAACTTTGAACTGAGGTCCGGCATGCACACAAATTGAGTGCTCCCCATCGTCTTCTAATCCCCACATTCGGTAGCGATACAGTGTTCGGCCCCTTTCTGTGCACTTTTCACACCATGGTCCCTTTAGTTTAAATCTGGCCGTGAGTTCATTTTTTGTGGAATTGGCCCCATCCTCGTCTTTGATAGACTCGGCCAATACTCCTGGTGTGTGCTAGCTCACTGAGCTAGCTCACTGAGCTAGCTCACTAGCTCACTGAGGGCTACAATAGCCAGTGGGAGTAAAATCGCATTTGACATTTTTGGATTCCGGTGTAGTCTTTCCTTGCGAGGCTTTTAGTAGAGAATGAAGGAAAATTGGGCTTACCTCTTGTATATATATGTTTTGGAAATCCAGCTTGCCCACCAATCCAAATCTGGCCTGGAGCCGAGCACTGCGACGCGGCGGCTCTGGCGGAATTTGTGGGCGGTTCGCTGCTTTCCTTTCTCTATCCAAGGCTGGGACCAGGTACTGCATCAATCCGTACGTCACGTAAGTAAATACATGCAGGTCTGGTCTTACTTGCTTCTGCCTTTCAACACGTGCAATTTTCTCTTTCCAAACTGTCACCCTATCGTCCAAATCTGCTGGTGACTCAATAAATCTAAAAGTGTTGGAATCAGGGTACCAATCTGAACAGCGTGGAGTAGTACTCACAGGCGAAACTTGTGTCTGGAAACGTAGAAATACTGTATAGTGTAGATTTCTAGGATGACGAGGATTCTCCAGTTCAAATTTCAAATCTTGAACAAATTTGTCTAAACACACATAGTCGTAATTGTACATGAAATATACAACACCGTGTCTTTTTACTACAAATCTGAAAGCCATTCTTCGGGTCGAAATTTCCGTGGGCGATGAGGTTTCTTCTGACGCACTGCACCTTTTCCTTTGGGTCGTACAAGTTTAAACACTAGTCTTTCAATTATAGTTGCGACATAACAAGACTGTCTCACTTCTGGAAATAAATAGTGTTGCATATGTTGAATCTCGTCTTGTAAGATTTCTGCAAGTTTGTTAATATACTCGTCAACATTCCTTCGAGAAATTTGAATTAAATCACACTTGAACTTTGGTTGCCAACACTCTTGTCGCAGTCGGTGGTCTCTCCGGCCCAACAAAATTGTTCGAAATGTAAGAGTCAACTTTAAATCCTTTCGCAAAAGTCCAGCAGAAGTGAGGTGAAGTTTTCTTCTCAAACTTGGTATAGCCTTATTGAGGGAACTCGGCCGAGACACGTATTCGAAATATATTTCACCAGCAAGAAACACTGAATTAAACACCATCCTATAATTCTACGAAACACTTTGCACATCTTTGCTCACATACCATTTGCAGGCGTGCAAGATGACTAGAAATGTTTCAAATGAACTGTACATCATATAGCGAGCATGTAGAATGTCTGGTGTAGCAACAGCCACTGCAAGATCAGCACAACGTAATTGTTCATCCACACATTTGATATCATACAAGTCCCAGCTTTGCACTACGGTTTGCAGAAACTTCAACTTGTCGGGATGGAGTTCAAACAAATAAATCTTCTTTCGCTCACTGTCAACGCTGTTGTCTATAAATCTACTCAACACTATACTGTTGGAATCCATTCCACATTGCAAAGTAGCAAACAAATAGATCTTCCTTTGTTCACTGTCAAAGTTGTGGCCTGCGAAGCTGCACAACGCTTCACTGTTGCACCACATTCCACATTGCAAAGCCGCAGCACTTTCACAAAAGACACATTGCAGAGCCGCAGCACTTTCACAAAACACAACACTTTCACAAAACACAACACTAGAAGTATTCACCACACAATGCACGAACAAGAGACGTATAAAACTAGAACTAAGCACAACAAGTGGAAAACTGAAAATGAATGAAATCGCACCATGCAAGTCTACTTTTATAAGCATGGGGGGAACGCAGGCTGGAACCCGGGTTTTACTCAAAAAGCATCCAAGCTCCAGCCGCTGCGTACAAAAGATCGTTTGTAACGTTCACGTTTACATGCACTTGTCCGTTGCTCGGGCTTTGATTGCGCTGCTTTTGCCGCATATTGGGCTTAAACCAAATGCATTTGGATGCATTGATTTGTAAATGTGAAATGAAATGCAACGCAATGCAAAGCATGAACAATCACGCCAACGTCTGCACGTCCGTTGGCGATTAATGTCGACGTTTGATCCAGTCAACGTCTTGGAAATCTCAAGACGTTTTTCGCCCTCCGATCAAGAGATCCATAACAGAGTCCAACATGTCAGCGTCTGACCCAGTCAACGTCTTGAGAATTTCCAAGACGTTGACTGGAACTGACAACGGGGATCCTCGCATCTTGGAATTGAGTCCAACATGTCAGCGTCTGATCTAGGCAACGTCTTGAGATTTCCAAGACGCTGGAATCGAATCCAACATGTCAGCGTCTGATCCAGTCAACGTCTTGAGATTTCCAAGAC
>JAQIYH010000178.1:0-12229 GCA_034700885.1 Paratullbergia callipygos | reverse complement strand
ATAACGGAGTGTCAAGATTCCATTATATTAATCGTTGTTGAGTTTGTTTCAGTTAGAGATGTTCACATCATTCACATGAATACATTTCCGTGAGTTAGTGAACTGTTGCCAACGACAGTTACAGATTAACAAGAGAGGCGTCCCTTCGAAACAAAACATCGGTTTCAAGAAAATGGGAAGTGTGAATTCTAGTTAATACTTATTAGAATTCTTTGCTTCAATCAGTCAATCTTCACTCTTTCAGTTCCATGTGTTCAGTAAAGCTGATTTCTATTTCGTTCTGCTTTAGTTTCATTTCCTTTCGAACGTCGATTTAGTTTAGTCCAAAAAGCTTATTTCGTTCCGTACAATTAGTATTTGGGTCAGTTCGCCATATAGTTGTCATTGGTCCTTCATTGGTCATTGGTCATATAGTTGTCATTTTCCTTCACATGCTCATTGAAGTAGTCATGCCTTTCAAGCATGCATCATGTGGTATTTGTGGACATACGGAGGGGAAGAGAAACGTGTCAGAACCAGCTATTGCAGATTTGGTAAGTCAGCTTGGGAGGGATCGTGGTATAAGTATCCCGTCGGCAGCCTATATCTGCACTCGCTGCCATCTGCATGTATTCAGAGGTAAACACTACAAGTCTAAAATAATACTATGGTGTAGTAATCTATCAAATTACTAATGGTAGTATTCTAGGCCTACTATCATATTTCATAATTTGTCATATTAATGCTTATGTCTATTATGCACTATGCTGCCTGACAGGTGAAAATCATTTAATTACAGTCAAAGCTAATGTCTCGTCCGAATTCGACATTAGACTCTATAGATCCCACACATTCGGTATATACGTATCCAAGTATTGCATTTTCTATTAAAGCTGCTGTCGTACAATTAACAATTTTATTCGATGAAAGGGATATTCGGATGAGACAATGGACAGGTCCAGCGCTGATACCTCGGTCGAAAGCTCCCAACAGTCGGCCGAAACAAGTTCAACCATGGCGTGTGAACCACCGTCATCGCAATCATTAGCATTAGAATCTTACCCACGAACACAAAGCCGATGCTTCCTGTGCAGCAGTTCCAGTGGACGGTGCCGGCTTCCACTTTCAGCTATTGAGGACGTCTTCATCAGGAGACGAATTTAAATTCCAACAACAAACCGCGTGTGCAGTAGTCACCTCACCGAAGAGGGGCTCCTGCCTGAAGAAGCTCTTAGCCGTCTGGTCCCTACTCTAGGTGAAGCAAACATCTCATCTTCGGAAGTTATGACACTGCTGAATGCTTTGGCAGATAAGCCGCCCGAAGTAATGTTTAAGATATGTTTAGACAAGTCTTTTCCGTTGTCCAATGAAGACTACCACTTGCTAACAGGTCAGTCCAATTTCTAACACTATCGGTTCGAATAACGCTTATCGATGTAATCGTAGGTCTAAGCCTTGAACAATTCAACACACTATTTGGATATTGTGCTGGAAAACTTCGAAACAGCAAGAATCGATCGGGGAGAACCGCACTGGGAGTGTTTCTGATGAAGCATCGACTGGGACTTTCACAAAATATGTTGGCATTATTTTGTGGATTCCCTTCCCAAGCCTCCGTGAGTGAGACAATTACTTCGGTGCTGGATACTCTACGGGAAAACTTTGTACCACGGTTCCTGGGATTTGGACATATATCTCGGGATGAACTTATCCGACATCATGTTCCGCATTCTGTCACACGCCTCTTCGGCTTGGGCGAAGACACTCTTGCGCTCGCCGCCGATGGCACCTATCTCTGTCTTGATAAGCTGTCCGACATGGAACTACAACGGAAAACTTACTCACTCCAGAAGAATACCAATCTCGTCAAGCCAATGATGCTTGTCGCACCAGATGGATATATTCTTGCCGCTGAATAGCCGTATTTTTCCGACTACAACAATAATGATGCTGCCATTCTCAACACCATGCTAACCCCAACCGGCGTCATGACCAACTACCTGCAACCGAATGACCACTTCATACTTGATCGCGGCTTTCGAGACAGCCTCGACTTAATTACAGCAGCCGGTTTCACATACTCCATGCCGAAACTACTCCCGCGAGACAAGCCGCAATTTTCAACAGAAGATGGCAACGAATCCCGAAGAGTTACTTCAACTCGGTTCGTAGTTGAGTGCGTCAATGGACGGCAGAAGAATGTCTTCGGTTTCTTCGACAGTAGAATCCCCGCAACATACCTGCCAAAGCTCGGTTTTATGTTTCAAGTATCATGCGCCATCTCCATCGCTTTCTTCAAGCCAATTTTTCAAGGCACGGATGATTGGATTGTCGACGAAATGTTCGCCAAAATGAATCAAAAGAATCCTTTGATTCCAATGGTAGAAGATTTGTTAGGAAAGCCGCCCGCATGGAAGAAAATCGACATTGCCGCACTTGATTTTCCAGAGATAACTGAACAGGACATGCGAATGATAACTCTAGGTGTATACCAGACTAGTCTTGGTCCCCACTACACCGCACTACACTTGAAGCGCTCAGATTATGAAGTATGCATCGGAGTCATGCAAGAGAATGTTCTTAGAGTCAACATGAATTCCCGGTTCTCCAAGAACAAGTCTCACAAGGTGTTCGTTCAAAACAAAATTGGCGTGGACTCGGCGGAGGGGATTCTTGGCTGGTACTGCACCTGCCGAGCTGGCGCGCGGGTCGTCGGCTGTTGCGGTCATATCGCCGCTGTGATCTGGTAGATTGGAGTAGCAAGGTATTGGTCAAAACTTCAACCGCTTTTTTCATTATCAAGATTGCCGCACTAATTGGTTTTACTGGTTTTGTCAGGCATGATTCGCAGCTGAAAGTGTTCAAATTATCCTTAGAAAGATCCATTTTGGATGCGAGTGGTCAATTCGATGACGGGGACGAAGATGTTTAGCTTAAAATCCTGATTGTTATGTACTGTTCCAAAAGTGTACTTTAAATATTTACTGCCTGATGTCTAAATCACTTCTATGTTTAATACTTCTCTTGCCTAATTAAATGCTTATGTTTAATTGTTTATCCTGTTGTAACGTACAGAAAGCTGAGACTTAAGAGATAAGAGGAAAAAAGAATGAAAAAACATAAGCGGAGGTGGAGAGGCTCGAAGCCATCTCACACAGAGCTCGAGTTGTGCGCACTAAACCACTGTGCCACTAACTCCACATTACAGAAAGGGAGACTTTAACTACTGCTTATACTCATCTCTCTCATCTCAACTCTCTGTGTGTTATCACTCTATGCACTGCACAGGCTACACTGTTAATCCAATTTTTTAAACGGCGAACAGCTAGAGCATGGAACCTTTCTACATCCCATTTACTTCGCATACACGAAACAACTCAACCACCACAACTCAGTCTACTGAATGAAAGCTTCCCAGCGCGTAGGGCTGGGCTAGGCAGAGCCTAGTGAGATTTAATTCCTGGACAATGTTATCAACGTTACGACAGACAATCATTCTGCATAATGTTACATAACTCATTCGAAATTGAGATTTTACATGTTCGTACTCATTTCTTCCATGGTTCATGACTCGCGCCGTTATTCACATTCACAGTATCACTACTGTGTGTTAGTCAACTGACTGACAAGGAGACTCTGATGTTGACCCGAGCCCGACTTGAATGAAACGTGCTGGAGACGTCCAAATACTCGGTTGTCATGGATATATTTTAAAAATATTATTTTCATTTTCATTTTCCAAAATTCCTTATGGGAATTAACATGGAAAAAATAAAAATTTTGATACCCCGCCCTTACAATTTATTAAAATAAACAAAACAAACGGCGCATGACAAATCAAGTGATTTGACTTTACGCCGTTTGTTAAGTGCATATTTGGGCAACATTACCAAATATCCCCAACACAACTGAGTAGTGGGACGTCTCCTGCCCACAAAGACCATCTCATTGGATGGTGTTTCTACCAAATAAGTTTCATTCATGTCGGGCTCGGATTGACACCAGAGTCTCCTTGTGAGTGGGTGAGCTGTCCTAATGCGAATGTTAATGCTAATCTTCATCCATGCCTTTGTCAGTTGTGCTTTGCGCATGGGTTTCTACGGATTACGTTGGAAATGACGAGACCTCTCAACTGTTGCATGGCAATGCCAATTCTCCAGAACTTCAAGTTGTAGATTTCTGCAGAAAGGATCATTGTGCCACGCCGGTGTCAGCGAACAAGAGTTAGTCAGCATCCGATCTGAGCCATGACTCATTGCATGTTATTACTGGACCGTCGCCATTGTATTTAAGAGGCGCAGCCGAATGCAGTCAAATCTCAGTCTCAATTTCTATGTTGAATTCATTGGGCAACCGAATCGACTTAACTGGACATCACAAAATTGCAATGGCTTCGATTGTCAAATCAACTCGTCGTCAATCTTTCTTCAGTTTGCTTCTATTGGGTTTCGCGTTGGCTTCCATCGGCGAAAGCAACGCACGATGCTGGACAACTTACGGTGAGGAAGGACTTCCAACCCGGTACTTGTGCAAATTGGACGGTTCGTGGGGTGTTTGCTGCTCGGAGTTTTGTCAACACCATCCTTTGTGTTGGCTCCCGGCAGATCAATTGGGCATTGCGCCACAAAGTATTCTTTTCCCCTTGGTGCAGCTTGTATGGAGAGTGGGGCGATGGGTTTCTGCTGCTCAGGCTACTGCCACCAGACGGATCCTCAACAGTACGGACGATGTGAACGACCCACTCGCATGTCATCCAACGCCTGCTGAGTGGAACAAGTACGGGAGTTGCTGTCACCACAAAAGCAGAATATTCTTAACTACATTAACTATTAAGTAAAACATAACCGTGGAACGGCAGATCAATAGAACGTGATTAAGGCTGGAGTAGTGTAGAGTAGTGGACGGAATAAATTGAGAAAATAAACTTTGACCTTGTGCTTGTTTGTGAATTTCTGCAGAATTGAACTAAAATTAGACTTGTGATGTGAAACTAATATGTTGCATGGATGCATCATGCAATGTATGAGCTCGCAGCAATGAAAGAAGCGACCGGCTCGAAAATATACTATAATATAGTCAGAAAAAATGTGAAACGTTTATACTGTGTCATGTACTCACAATGCTATGCCATGCCTCCCTGCTTCAAACTAATGGATGTAACAATTTTCAATTTATACCCAACACTGGTCATTCGTTTTCATTCGGCCGATATATTTTAGGTTATCGATTGCTGATTGCAAAGTCAAATCTCGATGATTTCCGATGAATCGCTTCGTCTTATTGCCCACGTTCTGCATGTTGGATACTGGAGGGAAGTTTTGTCATTCGAATGGTGCCCGAACACAGGATGAGTGTATCCTGCTACCCATCTCGATACATGGCATGACGAGTGGTTGGATTCACCTACCTGGCCTCCTACTGGATCCTGATCTCCGGCACGTTTCGGGAGCTGCTCGACGAGTACGAACATGGATTTGACTCGCACAATACAATACAGATTGGAAAAGTACTGGTTGATTCCATGTTTGTTCGCATTCGACATAAACAAAGATTGTTTGCGCTAGACCTGAACTACCAATCATTCGTCATTTAAAAATTAACTGGCATTTAGTCTACCCTAGTATACAATGTGGAATTCACACATATAAATTGCTGTGTCTAACGTACAAAATTCCAAAAAGTCAATCCATTGAAGTATTTAATAATTATTTTGTAAGAAATAGTGAAATTCACAGATATGACACGTCTAAGTCAGATATGCTAAATGTGAATCTGCCTGTTCGAACTAATTTCGGTTTTTCTACATTTCACTATAAATCAATTACGTTGTGGAATAATCTACCTTCTAGGTTAAGAGATTTGCAATCAATTTTTCTTTTTAAAACTGAGCTAAAAAAGTTTCTATTGGATATACAAATGAAAAGTATTGAATAAGTTTAACATTGATACAGTTGTTCTGTAAATTAATTTGATTGGCTTAAAACGACTGTGTCGTTGTCAGTTGATATCGTATGTAAAATCTGTATGTGTAATCCAATGTTGTTGAAATAAATCAAATCAATTCAATCTATGCTGAAATGTTTAAAGCTTTTATTCACAAGAGACAAATTTATTATATTCTATGGAAGTTTGTGGGTTTTTTGCGCTCTTTCTTTGAAGTTCGATCCATTCATCCAATCAGTCCTCCCTATAAAAACAATAGAATTTGAAATTTGATTCAGTTCAATATTCCACTCTATTGAAAATCCTTAATTACTATACAGTAATTACTACGTACTGCAAGTAGCCAGTCGATGAAGTCACGGATGGCGGTCACGAGTGGTTCGTGGTAGTCGAGTTCCACATCCCACAATTCCTTGTGCAGAATGCGAGTCAGGACTGGATTGATTATGCGACTGGCATCAACCAAACCTTCCACGACACGCAGATTCGGGAATGACACATCGAGTCCAAAAGGTGCCAGTGTATAGTCAAGTGTTTGGACTTTGAATCCACCGATAAGTGTCCACTTAATTTTTTTATTTTGTCTTCAATCTCGAGTTCCAATTGGGAGAAACTGACCGAAGCAGCAGATGCAGATTCGCCATTCAACACAAACCATTCTCGAGAACCTGGTTCATCAGGGTTGAAATTGGATAGGATCTCAATGGAGTAGCGACCTTGGAGCCTGAATTCAGGCAACTTGTAATTTGCACGGAGGGAGAGTCTCAGAAGGTCGACGTCAATATCTGGGACGATGTCACCGATACCGTAGTGATAAATGTCGCTGTAAATGGAAGTAGTAAAAACCACACAACAAGAATTGGCAAGGCCAAGAAACGTCGTTGACAAGAAATAATATAGCAAACTCACTTGAGTGTAATATTGATATGAACTTGTGAAGGAAGTGCTGGTCCATCCAGATTCCGTGGGGTGTCAACAATACCTGCAAGCCTTGGCTACGCCCAAGAGCTGCCATCACATGTTTCTTCAAATGGCCTCCAAGTGTCTTCAAACTTCAAAGCATCGATGACTGAATTGACTTGTTGATCGTCTGGGTCGGTTGCTGATGCTGTGCCAATGAACAACAAGCCAAGACCCAACAATGCCACCGCGCTAAGGAAATGAATTTTCATTTTGGAAAAGTCAAGAAACCAAATTACTACAAATGTTGATAAATTGATTCGGAGTGTATGAGAGAAATGATAGCAATGATTTGCATATTTATCGGGCAGTCGAGTGTGTTGTTTTGTGGTACTTCAGTACTGTAACGTGTCAGCTATTTAAATTTCAATGGCCAAACCTAAAGCAGTAAAATCGTTTCTGTTCGAGTTCCAGCTCTAGGTTCGATATTTTTTGTCTTCACTATGCCACCTAAACGTGCAAATATTGGTAGGAAGACCAGGAGCGCCAAACGAGTTCAAGGCCGGTTGGTAGTGGAGAGGACACGAAGACTTGCGCAGGTACGGCAGGCTACTCAATCAAGGGGAGTGACGGAATCTGCTGCACAACATGTACATCGGCTGGCTACTGAACATAAGTCTGTCCTAAGACTCCGAGCTTCTCACGTCATCAGAGCCCGATATTCAGCACATCCCTGGATTCGCTGCAGTGATGAGATCTCCGAGGTAAACACAATAATTGAATCAAAGTCGAATATCTTTATATCTTCCAAGATGATCTCCAATTTCTACTAATCACAGGAGGTAGAAATGTTTTGGTGCACATGCATCTGGTTACATGTGTTGGTGTTTCTTAAACACGCTCTTCAAGGTAAGTTACATCAAGCGTGTCCAATCTGTTCTATGCATCATTACTGGAGCTGTCAATTTATTAACCAGATAAGTAATTAGCTGTAAGTTGTTGATTGTGAGCGGGACCAAAGAATAAATCATTTAAATCAAATCAAAATAAGTGATCAATATTTGCCTATGAAGGGGATGGTGCAAGGACATAATTGTATCAAGGAAAGAAGAAAGGTAGAGAGATGCTCGAATCGTAGACACCTCTAGCTGTTAATGGGCAATACTCGCCGAAAGGAATTAATATGGACGGGTCGGACTCGCTTTGAGCTAAGATGGGAGTATATATAGACAGTGCAAAGTAGAAAACTGCTGTGTTATGGCTGCAAAAGAAGTCTGTGGAATGTATACATGCTGGCTGTATTGCTTTGCCACCATTTACCACAAAGTCCACTGTCCCACAGTTACCCAAGTAGCCATTGCCTCCTTCATCAGTGTGTACAATATCTACAAAACGTGCATCTGAAGGATCCAGACGGAGTGATTTGCGAAATCCTTGGTCATCTTGATAGAGTGGCCCAGCAGGTTCAGTTCCAGTAATACGTCCCAATTTCTTGAGGAAAAAATTTAATTCTTGATATTTGTGGCCAGCGACCCCCATCACATGGGCACCCATGCTTTGGCCAATCAGATGGACACTTTCAGGACCACGTGGAAGCAAACGATTCTTTTGAAGAAATTGAATAAATTCAGCGGTACGTCTTCCGACTGTTGGGGTGTTCAGTTTAATCTTGGCGTATAAGGCTTGAATGAAAGCAGCCGTGTCGGTGGGTGGAATTGTTACACCATTGCCTGACAATTTACCCCAGTCAACGATAATAATATTTGCCTGCGCAGTGGCACCGGCTGCCAAATAAGCTGTGAAGGCAAATACAGAGTTGAAAACCTACAAGACAAGATGTCAACGACAAGATCAAGTTGAACAATTCTTAGGTTAGGTTACCCTACCATCCACGATGATTGAATCTGTGGTTCGGTTTTGCAAGAGGCCACTTGCATACATGATTAGTTTCTTGTTTGGATCGTAACGTGACCGCTTGACTGACTCGACCCTGTCGTAGATGAGTTCATCGTAGTCGGCTGGATTTCTGGAAATGCATGGCATCAATAGTCAACGGCAACATATCTTGAATTCAAATTTTGCCTCAGGATAATGTGCAATGGGTGTACTTACAAGGGATTTGGGTACAAGTAAAAACCAACTGAGTTCGGGTTCGGGAACGGGAACGGAAAAGCCTGAGAGAATGGGGTCGTGGCCAACACCACGACGGACACCAAGCTGACGGCGAGAAGTATTATTGACTTCATTTTGTACGAACTCAAAGTGAAAGCTAAACCTGCACCAAGGACTGATTGGTATTCAGTGAACCCACTGGCGTATCCTTTTTAAAAAAAAAAAATAAGGTTTACCCACCGCTTTCAAGCTACAGCTCATAGCAGTGCTGGATAAATTTGTTCTCTTTATTAGTCTCTTCAACATTAATGACTTTGAAACTGGCGTATCCTTTTATACCAAGGACGAGGACAACTACCGGCTATGGCGAGAACTAGCGGTCATAAACACTTTGTGCAATGTTTCTGACTTGATTTACAACCACTCTGGTACTTATGAGCACGTGTGTGTCTGATCTCCAAATTCATTTATTGTACCTGAAACCTTCTTTTGAATGTACTAGTAGTCCTTCTCGTTAACATTGGCGCATGACCGGCTGAGCCTGGCGCGCCTGACGTCGACAGTTCTAATCGTATGACAATCAAGCAATAAATCTGCAAGTTAGACTCACAGTGCGTCAAAGTTGGCGCATGACCGGCTGAGCCTGACGTCAACCGTTCTAATCGTATGACAATCAAGTAATAAATCTGCAAGTTAGACTCACAGTGCCTCAAAGTCTGCTGACTCTTCGTGACCATTGTGTGCAAATTTATAAATAAAATCTACGCAATAAAATTGCAGGTCCAAGAATTTGTATGCAGTTTCAACTCGACAGACGTAGTTTCGGTTATATGAGCGGCGGCGATTCAGGAATCACCCTATCCTTATCTGTCAAGCATCAAGTGTGGGATCAAGCGAACTGAAATAAGGTGCGGTGAGTAATGTGAACATCAAATCAAAGGATATATGCTAATTCCACGTGTAAGCAGTTGATCCGATTCTCGTTCCACAGTCTTTGCAATAATATGTTTTACACCAGGCTGGGAATGAATCTGCTGATAAAATAAACTAAGTTGAATATCGTTTATTACACCAAGGCGCAAAGCCTATCATATACGGTGGCTAACCACCGCAGAATAGAGTTTTAATCCAGTTCCCCACCAATACCTCAGTTTAGTAATACACGAAGAATAGATTGTAATTCACATAGTAATAAAGATTGATTGATTTAGGCGGCCGCCCGTCAATGTGCTTACATCTGGAAATATTAATTGCATTTGGAACTTAACTATATAGTGATGAGTAATTTAATTGAAAAGTGTAAATGTTAAAAGTATGTAGAGATGGATTGGGCAAATGTGAATTTTTGCAAGCTCTTCTGGGGATCTGTTGTTGGTAAGATGGTTGATCAAGAATTCATCCTCGAGTCGGTGGTCAATGTGGAAGCCCAGTTTTGCTCTCCCGTCCTCGAAGAATCTGCATTGTATAATGATGTGGATTTGGGTTTCAGGTGTCGACTCCCCAAAAAATCTCCAGTCATCACCCGTCATGGCTCCAAGCTTCATGCCTTTCCCTTTGATACACAGACAGTCATGCCCAAGGCGCAGTTGAGAGATGCACTATGGTACTGATTGTGGAAGGTTTAGTCGAAAGTAGTAGTTTTCATTGGCTACGTCCCGCATCATGTCGACTTGCTCACATCGCTCAGGTCATGCTCGCTAGATTTGTCGCGGTGTTGATTCACAATCTGTTCCAGATTACTGAGGAGAACTGAAGATGACTGGTTCTCCCACACATTACCATATCCAACAATATGTAGTTCACATTATTTTCGATATTGTGCCAAATCACAGAAGCGCATAAATATTTGCAACCAGCAACCAGCAACCAGCAACCAGCAGATTTTTCGCAACCGGCAACCAGGCAACTGAAAACCGACTTCCCATCCAGCAACCAGCAACCAGGCAACCGACAACCGGCTTCGCACCCGGAAACCAGCAACCAGGCAACCGACAACCAGGTTTCAACCGACAACCTGCAACCGAGCTACCGACAACCAGCAACCGGGCTACCGACAACCAGCAACCGGACTACCGACAACCAGGGGATCCACCCGGCAACCAGCTCCATCTTGAAATCAGATTCAACTTGAGACTTTTTCCTGTTACACACATGCCAAGCATGTCTCATCTTCGTTTTGCAAGCGACAACGCGCAATAAAATCTATTGAAAATCAAAACTACCAATAGATTTTATTCATACGACTGTGCACCAAATCGGAAAGGCATAGTATTGAAATATATTCAATTATTTTTCAGTAGTTCAGAGTGAAAAAGGCGAGACTTTTAATATTGTCCATAGCGCTGGAACGAATCCTACTTAATCGTGCGACCGTGTAAGTGAACAGTCGCGACTGTTAGAAACTAGTCAAGTGCTAAGTCACTGTCACCCACAAAGTATCACCTCACTGGCGAGACAAACCAAAGCAAGTGACTTCATTAAACTGAAGGAGGCTGCAAAGTTCGATGTATCAAAAGATCGTCCTCAAGACCCAGATAAATCATTCATGAAGTCGATCCTAATTCGAAATACTTCAGTAGCTCGTTCGCCCAAGACGGAATTGTAGTGCCCTCACCTTCAACGGGTACGATTTGCCATGGCTTTTCAGTCGGACCACCTTCTTCGGCTTCTCCTACCAGAGTCTGTAATCTTCCCTGCTTTATTTTGGGTTGATTAGTTTCAGTTGAATGTTTTCTTGTTTTCGACATTTCAGTGCGGACTTAAATCTCTGAAACTACGAATATACGCAAATGAGTGTTCAGAAATCAGAATGATCAATGGAGTAATTCAGCCAAGTCGAGTCCCTGCCCGAATTTGAACAGTCGAGACTGTTTTCTGATCCAGCAGGCAATCCTTGCTGGTGTAGGTGTATGGTGTTACTAGTTCTCAGGCTGAGCATGAGATAGTACATTATTAGCCCGCCCTAAGTGGGCTATTGTTTTTGTTGCCGTGTCCGTCCGTCTGTCCGTCCGTCCGTCTGCTCGCATGTATTTTTCGGGGTTCACAGCTTATACGATAGAGAGCGGTAGCAGCAAAATTTTTGATGTATAAGTGTACAAATGGTAGCGGCATCTTGTGAACGAAGAAGCGGAGGTGATGGGGTTTTATAGGGCTATTGTTTTCGTTGGCGTGTCCGTCCGTCCGTCTGTCTGTCCGGTCACATTTATTTTTTGGAGGTTTGAATGTGAAATTTGCAGCGTACTGCAGCAGTCGGGAAGCTGAGGTGTAGGTGTAGAATTCGCAGCAAATTATGAAG
>JAQIYH010000177.1:0-12239 GCA_034700885.1 Paratullbergia callipygos | reverse complement strand
CATAAAGAAAAGCTATGAAGGTTCCAATCCCATTTTAACTCAAGAAGCCAGCAAAAGGTTCGTTTCTAAAAATAAGAAATGCCGTGCATGGACTGCACACAGAGGACCCGTGCATTGAGTCCGCATGTAAGAATATGATTGCAACTGTACATATTGGAGACCCGTTAGACGACAAAAATACAATGAATTAAAGATGCATTTAGAAAGCTCGACTTCACAGCATAAAATATGAAAACATATGTGGCGAGGCGAAGACACATTTGTCAGGAGATGGGATTATTTCCCTCTTCCACCATGCTCGAAATCGGTTGCCATTGTGAGGGCACCAAACGCGCGTTGGTTCACATTGGTTCGTGGTTGGTGACATTCCCAATTACGAAGACCGGCATGGCAACGCTTGCGAAATGAGAGGTCGTGTGCCCGTCGGCACTGGCCACAACGTCCAACCTGACGAGATGATTTAACTGGTCTATTTTCATATTAACCGACTGCGTTGTGTCATTCATACGTCGAAGTCTTCTCCGAATACGTAGCGAGCACGAGCACACACTGGAGAGAAGCCTTTCAGCTGCAAATTTTCTTCTTAGTGTTCTTATGTCAAACGTCAAAGTCAAAGCCTTGGTGATTCATTGTTGCATTTCGGTATTGGGCCTTTGAAGGTGACTCCGACTGTGACCTTTACTCGGATGAAGGATGATGAGGCGTACATTGCGTATGAGTGCATTCAATGCATGCAGTTCACGTTTGCGCATCATCAAGTATGCAAGTATGCATCGGAATGTTGCGAAAGCGGGACGCAAGTGTCACACTTTGACCATTCATTTTCCGCGTTAATGCCTGTCTTTTGAAATATTTCTGTGGGCTCGTATTTCATTTCCTTCCTTCCCTCAATAGCACAGCTTCATTGACGCTCCCGTATTGGATACGGCGCGGCTGTTCTGTTCGAGATCCTTCAACTAAATCTGTCACTCGTACTCGCTCAAGGTGAACCATCAGTCCCGTGGTGCAAGACACTACACCTCCCGCCTTTCCTTACGTACAGACAAATGCAGCCACTCATAGCGGAATCTCTCCAGCTGTTTGGAATTCAAAGGCCGCGAGTTTACGCTGGCATCTCAATGATTTTCGTGATTGGTGCATTTGGCTTGGTGTCGCCATCTGTGGCCGACTGGCGAGTAAATGGATCCTTCGCATGCGTGGTTGGGATCGCGCCGACTGGCACAGGTTCAGCCATTCGCTATTGTGGACGACTTGCTCGTGAGTCTGCCCGATTCAGAAATAAGATGACCACTGCGACTGCAATGGCTGCAAAGTGATCGAAGATACCTTCGAATTGGGAGCTATGGGAACATAAATATCTTGGGACAATCATCGTTAGATACAACTTGTTCTCAATCCACGACGAGTTTTTCCTTATCTGGCTCCACGTGTGTCCCAACCAACTCATCGCCCTCTTCATCATGGTGAACTGAATCAAATTTAAAACCCCGAAATTTAGATAATTTTAGGAAGTGAAAATTTTAGGATAGTTGCTTTACGTCATGATCACGTTTCGCATCTTTAGCCAGGTTTCCGATATCATTTTTTTTTCTCTCTCATCCGCGTCTTCTGAATGGGACGAGTACAAAGCTGGTTCGTTCACTGTATCGCATTCCCCGGGCCCACTTTGCGCATTCCATGCGCCGAAGGTCGAAGGGCGAAGGATTTTCCCTTGTACTCAATTCCAACTCGCCAAGCATCTGAACTCTATCCCCCATCCTCAAACTCAACCCGAAAATGTTAATGAGTTGAAGTCGGATTTGAGAAAATACGACGCGAATGAGGAGAATACAATCGAGGATTGGAAGCTTCAAAGTACAGCGAAGTTAAGTTAAGGTGGAAGAATGGAAATATTCGACCATTGTGTCAAAAATGGACCATCGAAATCATTGTGTGTCTGTGTCATGATTGAATTTCGAGTAAAGCTCGTGACCCTGACTTATCGGCAACATTGGAAAGGTCGAATAAAAATGAATGAGATGCGTCGCGTTGTCTGTGAGTTCTCCGCAGTTGCTTGCTTGTCCATCACATCTGCTGAGTTCTCCTGTCTGGAGATCGACCATTGACTATCAAGACACTCGTGCCTCTTCATAATATCAAAATATTCAATTTAATTAATTAATTTAGTCTAATCATTTCCACACACACACAAATTGCAAACCAACAAGTCGATCTTAAATGATTCCTGAGATCAATCAGCAACTTGATTTATTTTTGATACAAATCCAGACCGATCCAGAAATCGGGTCGCTGTCCTGCATAACCACGCGCTACATTTGCGCCCAACTCCTGGATTCTGTCTGGATGTCTGGAATGCTAATTGAGTGGAGAACTGTGCAGTTATGACAAAGTTAAAAGGTTGAACGAAAGGTGAAAAGACGAACTTTGGCCAAGACTAAATGCGGATAATTCGATGTAAAAAGTGGCTGGCTGAACATTCACCAAACTCATTAGAAGATTCGAAGTCTTACTGAGTAATTCTGCTAATACAATCACAATTCCGTTCTCTTTTGCAGAGGTGATTCAAGATGATCAAGTTGCTGATTGTGATTTCCATGATGATCACGGTGTCCATGGCTGATCCCATCAACTAAGACGTGTGCAGTAGTTAATCCACAACTGAAATATTTGCTATTAAACCTTGCCTTGGAGGTATTTCGGCAGTAGTTGCAATTGAGTTGTGATTGTGATTTCAGGCAACGACGGGACACTCTCGTTGGAATACTTGGACGTTCAGGGCTGCAGTGCCTCCAACCGTTGTCGTTTCAATATGGGCCAAACGTATCAGATCAAGTTTGCCGGATGCTACTGTGAGTACAATTCAAATAGTTATTAATTTTATTACTTTTTCACTTTCTATTCCCTGCAGGTGGATCCAACCCGGTCACCAACATTCCTTACGACGTCAATGCGGAATTTCTTAATTTGGGACTTTTGGGGTCTCCCTTAATTGTGTACCCAGTCGTGAACGGCAACCTCTGCAAGAACTTTACATCAGACAGTCCCACCACCAGCTGCCCTGTGCAATCACCTGCCGGCACTTGTGGCAAATGGCACCTCAATGTCCATGTGCCTTTCTTCTCACTCTTGCCCCTTCAAATTCTGGGAGTTAATGGCAATGTTACCGCCAAGGCCTGGGCCAACGACGATACAACCACTCCGGTTGTTTGCGTCCAGTTTCCAAACAAATACTTTCTCATCTAAACTCATTGGCTTCCTGTCATTGAACTATGGCTCCAGGAGGGTCAAGAGCCGCTTTGCTTTAGTTTAATTCGTCAATATTTTGAACGGTCCAAAATGAATGAATAGATAAAATGAATAAAAAACAAGCATAGTCAGAGCATAGCCCCACAATAGGCAGTTGCCTAATCAATAGAAGAGCAATTTTTATTCAATACAATTTCACAAATTTTAATTTTCGCCACTGGCCACTGGGCACACAGCAGTTCGGATCAAATTGCGGCAGCCTTTGGCGGAAACCGCGATTTCGTGAAACGTGAAGAACCCCAGCCGTCCTACTGCGGCTGCTACGACCCATTCGTTAGATCGCATTCGCATTCGCATGTGCTCAATTTGCATTTTCTAGCTTGGGTTTGAGTTGTTGCCGCTAGCATTGCGGTCGAACGGAACGGACAACCAAAACTAAACGGGACAGTTTTGAATTGTGTGGTTTGTTGTCACAACTTGTGACTTCTCATGGCTCATGCCTCATATGGCCATCATCTTGAGAAATTCTTCTTCTTTCTCTATTCTTCAGCTGACATTCAAATTCAAAGAAACCATGTACGTATACACATTAAATTGAAGTGCAGACAAGCTCAGCTGCACGCACATAATGACACCGTGGCACGATGGCACACACAACAATGAAACAATGAAACCTGCACTTTTGAAACCCAAACCACTCAACTTACTTACAATACAATAAGACTAACAGAATAGTATAACTGAATAAAACAGAATAACAGAATATAACCGAATAGTACAAGTAAATCTTAGAACACAGAAAATAGAAATGGTATGAGAAGACGAAGCAGATTGTTCCGTATTCAGTACTCCGTTCCCGTTCCCGTCTCGTCTCGCCCACCATTTCATGTCCTCATTGATCAGTCATCATCACTCCCATCATACGGTTTAGGTTCATGACGGACGGATTGGACGGATTCATGACGTCTTGAGATCCTTCTTCACTAAACTCGCAGCGGACTCTGGTCTTGTTTATTATGATCAAATTTACCCTAAAGCACTGTTCTAGGCATAGCCTCACGCAGTGGGTAAACCTCCTTTATTTTTTATTTTTTTTATTATGATCAAATAGATGTTAGGTGGTGTCACAAATGTCCCGACCTCTGCCCCACACTCAACAACAGGGCATGATTTCTTTGATAACAGGCACTCCTCGCAAAAAATATGCTGACATGTTTCAATTGATTTTGGGTTTTCTGGAACACCTTTACAAACAAAGCAGAGTAATTCCATATGAAGATTTTTATCCAGAAGAAGGTGTTGTTGAATTCCCATTTTCGAGATTTTGCTATGAGGTTTCAAATTCAAATTGTCGAAATTAATAATATTGCATACCTTTGTGGGTCGCACAATTTCAAGCGTGATGATTCTTATCAAATCTTCCTTACCTCTTTGCAGCTGTTCACAATAAGGACTCGAAAATGTGCAAATATGTGCAAATCAAAAGAAAGGGCTGCGGCAACTTAATATATACTTAAGTTAATTGGGGAAGAAGAGATACTCGTCCACCGCAATATTGTTTTGTTCCGATCAAAATTTTGTACGTGTAGATCGGTTGAGATAAAGAGAAGGCACTAAAGATACCAACATCGAACTTGATGATGATGATGACAAACAATGATGATCAAAGCAGCCGGCAACTTTGACTTCCTTGCTTCATGAGCTCACGTCTCCAGGTCGAGTTCAAATTCACAAGCCTAAAAGACAAAGGATGCTGAAAGAGATGAACGATTATTGAATTTATGCATTCAAAATTCAAATCACGAGACAACGACCCAAGTACTAAAGTTACCTGTCTCGCCATTGCTCAAATTCAGAATTAATTACCAAGCCTAAGTGCATGTATTGACCTGTCGAAGCAAATACAAACAATAGCTACTCCGCAACAAATACCAATAATACCAATAATACCAATAGCAGCAATTGTAGGTGATTGACCTATCTAGAATTGTATCGATGGAACCACATCGATAGTTGCCGGCTTCTGCTCATTCTGCTGCAGTGACTTTGGCTATGATGAAACATGAAAACCATTTTCAGCCATAGACAGAAAGTTATTCACATTTTTTGGGCAACTGGGCAGTGATTTGGGTTTTCACCTAAATTTGGAATATCGTGGTCCAACTCAATGTAGTAGTCTTGGGTTTAGGAATGCAGATGATATGATGATGATGAATTCTTGAATTACTTGACAACGGTACGTGGAAGAGTGGTAGCCACTGGTGCTGCAATGAAGCTGCAGGTTCGAATGCGCACCCGCCATGTCGACAACATCCAGGTTAAGTCGACCTGCACGAACAAAGAGTCGTACAGCACTAAGCTCGAACGCGCACACGCGCCACCCCCGACGAACCTGAATCCAATACGCACTCCGCACATCGCACTCCTCACATTGCACTCCGCACATTCGTGGTTCGTGCACTAGCACAGACGCTAGCGCTCGCCTTCTACGACACGGCTTCTTTTTTGTGCCAGGCGCGACCCGTCCCGTGGCGTAAGCCGCGGGACCTAGGCCCCTTGGCCCTAGTTTACTTAGGTGATGTTGTGTACCGGAGTCCACGGCAGCATCATGACGTGGTTTTGAGCACGGAGTTTATTCGACAAACTTATGATTCTCTCAACTGTAATGGGAACGGAAGACCAGTAGAATCTAGGGGCTGATGGAGTGATTGGAGAAAATTCCAGAGGCAAAACGGATGCACCAGTGGTGGCACAGCGGTCAGTTCATTCCCACCCTACGTCGAACCATTGGCTCGTGCCTCCAACATGCATGCACCTCCAATCCCCATACTGGCAAACTTGCTCGTACAGCATTTCAACTTTACAGTGGCACGTTAGGGCACCGTCGGTCGAGGCACCTGTTTTATGTGTTACTAGGCTAGGCCTAGCGCGGCGCAAGCGCCGCGAAGCTTCTAATTCAGTAGAGCACAGTTGAATTGTGGAGTCAGAGAGGGAACACAATTCACTGTCTGCGAGAGATGCAAGCTGTTTCCTTCTCTCCTTCAAACTCATAATAAGAAAAGTGTCAAGAATGAAAGAAAGATTCAGCGTTAAAAGATGAGATCCTGTTTGATGCTTCATGTGTGCAAATCCAGTCAGACACACGGAACTTGTATTGGTCTTCTCTTTTCTTACGTGTACCTTTCATATGTACTGTGCACGGAGGGCTACAATGAGACACTCTTCACTCGCCTTCTTCGTAAGACCTTTCGACAGTTGCGTTTTGCTATGCTTATCTAGTTTAGTCACCACAACCACTTGTGGTTTTTTGCTGAAACTGTATGGAGTTGGGTGCCGGTACATGTAAAAGATTTGGCAAGGGATGGAAGTCATCTGGTACTTGATTGGAATCCAATTGCAAAACCATGTCAGATGGCTCAGCAGACTTCTTATCCCTCCTCTCCTCTTTTTCTCCTCTCAAGCGTACATTTCCCACTTCACGTCTTACGTTCTCCTCCCACTGGAGCCCCGCGGAATTCGGACAAATCAAGAACTATTTGACGTACGCTTTCGTCTTGGCTCGAATCCCAAGGCGCAGCCGGCTAGAAAATGGCACAAATTTCAATTTAATAAGAGTTCATTCTTTGAGCCTTCTACTCTTGAAACTTGTCGAAACAGCAGCTGGATGAGTGGGGTCAATGCCTGCCTATCTGTGGCCTGATTTGGACAACAGAAAATCAACCCGTGAGATTGCAGCACGATCAACCAGACAAATCCGAACCATTTACTCAAAAGACGGGGACTTATTTTGTACAACTGTGGTGCAACCCTTTGACAATCCTGTCTGGGTCATGGTTCAGTTCATTGGCCATTTGCAGTCACCGATGAAGAACTTTCTTTCTCGACTATTTGACTAACATGTATTTGTTCTTTCTTATTTGAGACGTTAATAAAACCTGAACTGAACTGAACGCAGGGATCATGCCAAGTTTCTGGGGAAACATAGATTTGGCTGGAATTGCACGAGAGTATCTAGCAAAAATTCAGATCCGCGATTCATATTCCACTGACGTTCATTCAACACAGCACTCCTATCTGTCATTCAACTGCATGGAATCTTTGGGCGGTTGTGGGATTGGCTATTGCCAGGAATCATGATACAGCCTTGAACAATCCTGTTGTGTGCGGAGTCAACTGCATCTTTTGGTTTGCCATTTCTCGGCTTCTTGCCGCGCGGATTCCTTGCGGTTCCTCGTGCCAATGCACGCGGAGTCAGGACTGGACGTAGTGAGAAGTGAGGTCGCACCGCTCTGCATCATGATGTGAACTGAGGCGACCACGGCACGGTAAAACTGCTGCAAGTCCCACAGCAGTTGACTTCCATAGTCGAGCTGTACTTCATTTCGCTGTCAAGGGTGGGTGCATGAAACACTGGAAGCGAAAACATGGACTTCGTTAAGCTCCTCGTCGAAGCAAGAGCCAAGACTGGGGTGAATGCACAAGACCACGAAGGACACATGCGATTCGACTCGGTCTTTTTTAGGTTGGGATAGGAACAAGCTTCGTACATTAATTACATTAGGAAGCTTTCTTCAAGCCTTCTCATTCAGAACGGTGGCGAGTACATGCATTGCCCTACATTACGCCGTATGGAAGTTGTGATGTATTTGTTTACAGTAGCATTGGGCAGCGGAAGAGGATGACTGTCCTGAGGATGGATGTGTACATGTTCCGATTCCTCCTGGTCTCGTATGTTTTCTTGGATCACTATCTTGGGAGGCAGTCCGCTCCCATCTGATCACCGGAGTTTTGGAATGGATGACAATGAATTCTATTACAATGGACAATGGACGTCTTGGTATGGAATGAAAACATACAGGTTTCTACTTTCTATTGAGTTTCTGCGTCCCATAAGTATCAGCAGGCAGTGGACAAAACCATTCACAATGTAATCGATCAGGTGGAATGGATTCAATTCAAGACAAGAGATATGTTAAATATGTTCAGTAATTAGCGCATAACATCACAACATATATTGCAACAAGAATTGGTTCCACAATTCATTGAATTGGGCGGCACAAAAGAGATACAGTCCGCTATGGGAATTCACAAATTCGCAATGGGACGAGTCACGAGTTGCAACCAGGAAAAATGGGGTCTGGGAATACAGAGGGCAATATGCAATGTGTGCACGCTCAGTATCATTGAGATCAGCAGGATGGAGACTTGTGCAACCGCGTGGGATTTAGCAGTACTTGGAACAGTGCAAAAGCATGGGCGAAGACATCGAAACTGAAGAAGTCATTTATTCACTGCCCACACTGTCATTGTCATCCACTATTAATGTTTAGTGGCTATGGCTGGACACTGAAATCCGCAATAGCAAACTTAGGCGTTACACTCAATTGGGGTGGCTCATCCGAGGTGCCGACATGTGGGCACCGCGAGTGCGTCGGCAAGTTGATCTGCAAGGTCCAGAATTTGCGCATCCCGCTCCCGAATCATTTGAAATGCATTCTGACGTATAGACTCCAAATTCTCAACTTTGATCTTGATCTCGAACAACTCATGTTGCACTGACTGCAACTTGTCCACTTTTCCTTTCAAGTACTGCACGCAGGAGTGGGCGTCGCGTTCCTCTGGCCCAAGTCCCGCACCACAACCTTCGGCACAAGGGAGATCCGGATTGAAGTAGCATACTTCTTCGTGGTCAGAGAACTGATCCGGGCTCATGATGAGTGGACAACCCTTCGCATGGTAATAGCAACGCACCTCCACTTTGGACAAGCGATCCATCCACTCCTTAGGCGGATCCTTGCTGACAGTGTACTCCATGTCGTCAACCGGACACACGTTTTGTCGTGTTTCCGACCCACCGGGCCCAGATAGACTCTTCAGGACTTTACAGCATTTGCAGACAACATGACCGCATGGCTCCAGCACGCTTGGCTCCACCATAATATGGGGACACATGGCGCACAGGAACTCCGGATCAATCCGCTCGCCCTCTTTGAGGTATTCGACCGAAACCCAATGGTTCACACGCTCGACGACGACCCGGGCACTGAAAGATTAGATTCAGAACCAAAGAAATCGTTTAGTCCTATTCAATAGCTTCCAGTTAAGGCACGGAACAGGTTATTCCAACCACTGCCATTTCTTCTCACCCGGTCCCAGATGGATCTCGACCATACACTTCCATACGGCCATTTCCCATACTCACTGACCTGTGGAAGTACTAATTGAAGCTTGGAACCGATGGCACTCAAGACCAAAATATGAAAGATATGATTTCGATTCGACAGAATCAGATTCACAAACTGCGCTCAACCAGGACAATATGCTTAGGAACTGGGGAAGTCAGCACAATTGGGAACTCAACCGAAAAATGAAATGCAGCCTTATTCCTTCGGCAGATGGTCAAGCAATTCGAACCCCTCTTTTGAATTCTTTTATTGAACACAGAACCTAACAGAAAACTGTGCTATTTTTGTCCCAGCAATGCAGTGTAACAGTAGATGGCCAAGAGCGTTTTACATTCTCCACTCAAATTAGCATGCAACATCCCAATTCCTCGAATTCACATTCCATCACAAATCTCAATCAAAAATTTAAACTGTACAAATGTATGCCAAATGTAAACTGAAACGAAACTGTAAATGTAAACCATATTGCATATGTAAACTTGGACTGGAAAAGCTCATGCTTTTTGAATTGTAATAATTAATAACATGTAGTAATTAATAGTGTATAATTACTACATAAATTGAATTAGGGTAGCATTCGAAGATGGAGTAAGAAATTCTTATATTTACACGAGTCCGAATTTTCAGAAGTGTACTTGCCCGCTTTCCAATCCAGTTTCTTTTTCTTTCCAAAAATGAACCTCCACGAATCGTTTACCATGCGATACTTTATATCTTATTCGAAAGGTAGCATCGTAGAAGCGGCGAAGAGGATCTTCGTTTCTTTCTTTAAAGTTTGTGTGTGCAACCAAAATTTTGTAACCCACCAATTTCTTAATTTTTGCAACCACCGCAGTCTTCAATCCACCTTCGCGTGCACGGCAATCTTCCACAGCTTTCGGGAGATTATTATCTGTGAATTCTTCTAGCAGTAGAGCTTCTAGGTCCTTTACCATCTGTGCCTTGCCTCCACCTTCTTCTGGGACACGTGCCGTGTTAATAATGGATGCTAGAACAATCTTGAGGTCAGGATTAAGGGTGCACTCCCTCTCATGTTCGCTCAAATACCACATGTTTGCCATCATGACGGTGAACTTGCAGCCATTACTCTTGAACTTGCATGGGAATGTAAATACGTTTGACCCACTACCGTAGCTGCTCATTGTAAGCTATGGAATCTGTCAGGACCTGGTTTAAGAAAATGTGTCAACAATTAGGACTGAACCTAATATGGATTCTCATCGAGCTACCTACGAATTAGAAAGTTCGGGTATTTACTTGCTTTGAGAAACACAAGGCAGTATAACGACGTTGATTGTAGTAGTGCTGGATTTTGGACCACGAAGAAGAGTCACAATTTTCAAGATACAGTGAGGTATTCACAAAATAATATCTAGATTGTGGCCTAAATCGACAAATCGAGCTACCGAAAATTAGATTTGTAATTGTAATGGCACAAACAGCTGAGTTCAGGCAAAGCTCCTCAGATCACGCACTTAACTCGAATGCTTTGAAATTAACCCGGAGAAAGATTCCTTGCCTATTCTTTGTAGTAATAACGCTTATCACTGCAAAGCAAAGACAAAGGAATTACAAGCATGGGTTTGGCAATGCAATGATGGAGGAGGATAAAGACAAAGTAGGGGAACAACAAAAATGCTTCACTTTCTTCAGTTTCTTGCAATTCATGTAACTCGTAAGTGTAAAAACTGTAAATGCAATGTGAGACGAACTACAACTCAGATGCAATTGACAATCCGACATGATATTCAAAGAGCAGCGACTTCGAGCGGGCGGAGAAATCTAGGGCAACATGTACCGAGTCCGTCATTCACATCATCAAATCATTAACAAGCCGAAATGATTAGCTAGTGAGGTCGCCATCCGCATCAACCAGGTTGATCATCATCACAGTTGTCGCACCAATCTAACAACCAGTACATATAATTGTTAAATTCCATTTGTGCATGAAACACGTGATTTGGTTCGAAACTTGTGTTTCGAACCGTACAAATTCAAGTACATATTCATTCAGTATTTCAATCGAGTTGATAGGATTGCGATTTTGCAATCATCTACTACCTACATTTTCTGCAATTGATTTCCATTTCCGATCTTGAGCGATACCATTTGGCGGCTACGGCCCCAAAGCTCTGTGCTGATTCAGAAGTCAGTAGTCCAGGTTCACTTCAACTGAAGCCTGGACAAAGAGAATCTCATGATTCTATTGCGCTTGCCTGGTCAGGATATTTATGAGCCGAGTTTGAAAAAGCCAATCACTTCGTGACTTCAAACATATTCTCAACACGAATGTCACGTAACAAGTTTGGAAGTTTCGATCCTCCATAAAAACCATTTCGACCCGAACTGTGTTTAATTCTGATAATTAAGTTTGTTTCGAGAAGAAAGGACAAGGAAATGGATATTTCGTACGTGCTGTTGTGTTGTAAGCACGGCAAATGGTGGAATAGGTTCATAATGGAAAAGTGCATCTTCATCTCCTTGCGTGTCTCGTGTTGCAATGAAATTCGCACATTTCTTTTGTCGTGAGATTTTATTCCGTGAAAGAAGTATGGGGTTTAGGGGTAATGAATGCTGGTAATTGGGGTGGGACACTGCAGCTCTGGTTCAGGGATGGACTTGGGATTGGACCTGTAGAGCACACACTTTAGCAAAGGAATGATGCAATGCAATACAAATACAATAATGCAATGATGATGATGATGACGATACTGTTACCGATCTCCGACTTCCAATGAATGACACAACTCCAAATGCACTATGACACGATGACACCAACTCACACATATGATTTGCCAATAACAATAC
>JAQIYH010000176.1:0-12242 GCA_034700885.1 Paratullbergia callipygos | reverse complement strand
TTGAGGAAATGAAGAAGAGCGCAGAGTTTGAGCAGAGGAAAGCAGAGATCGTCTCTTGGAATGCAGCGCATCGTTGGGTAAAGAAAGGACTCAGCATCGTTCCAATGCGTTATCCACAACATCTCTTCTTCTACAACTATCCTTGTTATGTGGCCATTTATCATGTGGATGGATCCGTCATCGTCTCGCATGGTGGAATTGAAATGGGACAAGGAATCAATACAAAAGTAGCACAAACTGTAGCACACGCGTTAGGAATTGGACTGGAGAAGGTGAAAGTTCTGCCCACTGATAATGTCATTTCTGCAAATGCGATTGTGACTGGAGCTGCAGTCACCAGTGAACTCGTTTGTTGGGTAAGTTTCTTGCTCATTCAATTATGAATCTCAACAGAACTTGTATGCAGAAATTGAAACAATTTTGTAGGCTGGGATTCAAGCATGTAACATTCTGAAAGAACGAATGGCACCAATTGCCAAACAGGGTAAAGGTTTGTCATGGGAGAAATTAGTTGAAGCATGTCATGAAGCAGAAATTGATCTTCGTGCTGGTTATCAGTAAGTTAATATGACAAGTACAGCATTTTTATTTTATCACTTTTTAATGACGCCTAATTTCAGACCCACAAAAGCTGACAATCTTCAAGGATACAACATTTGGGCTCTAAATGTCACCGAAGTGGAAGCAGACATTTTGACAGGACAATTTAAGATCGCACGTGTCGACATGATTGAAGATGCTGGAAAAGCAATGAGCCCTGAAGTTGACATTGGACAAGTTGAAGGTTCACTCATTATGGGCATTGGACTCTACACACTTGAGAAACTTGATTTCGACGAACAAACTGGACAACTGTTGACTAACAATACATGGGAATACAAACCACCATTTGCTAAAGATATTCCAGAAGATATGCGGATCACTCTGATGGAGAATGCGCATAATCCACTTGGTGTACATGGATCGAAAGCAACTGGTGAACCACCGCTATGTGCAAGTGTTGCAGTTGTGTTTGCCTTGAAACAAGCAATTGATTCGGCAAGACGAGATGCTGGCAATTACGATCATTATCAACTCAGTAAGATTTGTTTGTATTTTGTACTGTTGTCATTCATACGAATTTATATATTCTAATGCTATTTTTACCTGCTGATTTGTTCTTTTTCTTTTTAGACACGCCAGTAACACCAGAATCAGTTGTCTTACTCTCATTGGCACAAAGAGAGCATCTGAAGATTTGAATTCTAGAGTTTTCAACACTCTATCAGCAGAATGTTGAAAAAAATGTAAATTGCATAAATCCTTACTAATTGTAATTTACATAATTGTAAATCCTTACTAGTAACATAATCTGGTGAAGGCCGACAGTAATAAAATTCTACTCATTCTGTGGTGGTGGTGTTTGGGTAAAATAAACTCAGGGCGTCTGTCTTAGCACAAAGTAAAAGTCTTTTGTAAATCCGATGTTTGTCCATGTACAAATCTGTTTTTCGCCATTCTTCGTCTCCTTCTCCTTCATCTTCTCCGCAACCTTGTGGAGTTGACAGAAAATGAATGGAATGAATATGTTATTGTTTATTAATTAAATAACGGATGATTGAGGTCAACTTACAATGTTGAGCATTTTACAAACGTCCAATCGAGTTGCACAGACAGGGAAAACATCACACATGATGTCAATGAACCAGGAACCAAGATACGGGTGACGCCATGCCACATTGCCTTCGATCGTCGAGTAACATACGAGCATGTCGCCCCAGCTTGGAACACGTTCAGTCTAAACACAATGTTTCATGATGTCCATAAAATAGCAAATTCATACACATTTTACTAAAAAGCTTGAATTCTGAAACTGACTTACACGTGTCGTGATCACATGTGCATCGGCTTGCGCCGGTATTGCAACGCCAGGATCTCTCCCATCACCACGGCAAGATTGGAAAATGAACAGCTTGGGTTTGTCTCGCATAGATCCAAACTTGTCATTGTTGAACTGTTGCAAAATGTCGGAATGAATTTGAACTTGGTGATGATCTGACAAAGAAATGAAGTCGCCGTGAGTGCCGTGACCCATCACTACCAAGATGCAGACGTCAGCTGGATCAGAGGCAAAGAAGGCTTTGAACTCATCGAGTGCAGGCTGGAATGTATCCACAGTCGCATCGGGAAGCACATATACTTTCATCCCAAAGTTCTGAAATAATTTGTACAGTCTCCCTGTGTCGACCGGAGCTCCTTCGCGTGTGTTTGTAGCAAAAATATCGTCCGTGTTACGGATGTTGTTGATAATGAGAACATGGCCATTTGTCGACGGGTACTTTGGGTACTCCCCCTGGGAAAAATTGCATTACTATTTGCTGCATAAACATAAATTTCCGAGATTAGAAAAGAGCAAGGACTAACTTGTAACCAACGTTCAACAGCAGTGGTCGATGACGATGCCGCTGAAAAATTGGTTGCTGCTGATCCTGGTTGTTGCTGCTCCAAATTGGTATCGCCAACAAGGCTAAGCAATGTGGGTCTCACTGATGTTGATGCTGCTGGTGGTTGCATACCCCTGCGTACTTCCTTCCTGTTCTCCTCCAAGTGCCGAATCAAGTCCTCTTTTCCACGAGTCTTTTTCTGCACTACCTCAATGAACGTGTCCAGGTGACGGTCCTCAGCCGATCGAAGGTAGCCAAGTAGTCGCCTTCGGTTTACCTTCGTAGTCAAGTCTCCAACCGCTTCATATTGATCTTGATTTAATATTCTGCGGGCGAATAGTGCCGTCAGAACATCTGTGTCGTCCAGTCTCTTCTCCAGTGCCTCAAGGGACAGATCGATGAATTCTTCCATTTATAACAGACACTCACTTTGTGCAAATACCACACCAAGGAACAGAAATTAGAGAAGCAATTTAAATAGATGAACGATAGAATTTGTAAATTTAATCGACGAGAATTTGAATCTGGATCTCAATGAACACTGGACTGCACCGACAATGATTCCGGACCGCACCCTAAGCCGAAGCCCAAAGTGACTCATACAGATTTTGGATTAAACCGGTGTGTGGTTACTGGTGACACACATTGGCACTGGGCAAAAAGACAAGATTCATTCAGTCTTCAAGTGTGTGAGTGAGGTACATGGAAGATGGAACCTGATACTTGATGCAACATTTTCTGCCTTTAGTATTCGGAACTTGTGTGTGCAAAAATGTAATAAACCTCAAGGTTGTGATGAGATGAAGAAGATGAGAGCGTCCGCATTCAGCACACACGTAGTGCAGCGTAGCAGTGGTAGGATTACAATATTATATTATGAACTATATTGCAAGTACAACACAAGTGACTGCTTTTTTAATTGAAGTAAGTTGGTTTGTCGCCAATAACAAAATGTATTTATTTGCACATTCCAATGATAGAGTTCCATTCACCCATATTACGCAGAGGCTTGCGTAATAAATGTGACTCAAGTAGATATATCCTTGCTTCTCATGACTTCTTCACCAATTCTAATTTTCTTCACCGATTCTCCTTTTCGATCTAATCTTCTCCAAGTCTTGACTCCAATCTATTACTTATATACTAGTAAACTGATCTGGTGAAGGCTGACAGGATTAAAATTCCATTCATTCTGTGGTGGTAATGCTCGGGTTAATAAAAAATAATAAAATCAAGGCGTATGTCTTGGCAGAAAGTAAAAGTCTTTTGTAAATCCGATGTTTGTCCATGCTTTTCGCCATTCTCTGTCTTCTTCTTCTTCATCTCCACCGCAACCTGTGAACATGGGCGAAGTGAATGATCAACGATTCAATGGGATGAACAACTTACAACGAACGACTAATGATGGTCAACTTACAATGTTGAGCATTTTACAAACGTCGGACTGACTTGCGTAGACAGGGAAAACATCACACATGATGTCAATGAACCACGACCCAAGATATCGGTGACGAAATGCAGCGTTGCCTTGGATCGTTGAGTAGCAAACGAGCATGTCACCCCAGCTTGAAACACGTTCAGTCTGAAGAGAACATTGCCAATAATACAGTGGCAAATTGACACGACACATATGCTAAAAGGTAAATTGGGTCAAGTGACTTACACTTGATGTGATCGCATGCGCGTCGGCTTGCTCCGAAAATGCAACGCCTGGATCCCTCCCATGACCACGACACGATTGGAAGAAGAACAGCTTTGGTTTGTCTGTCATACACATAAAATTCTCATTGTTGAACTGTTGCAGAATGTCGGAATGAATTTCAACTGTGGCATTGTCTGCCATGGCAATAACATCGCCGTAAGTGCCGTGGCCCATGACAACCAAGATGCAGACATCAGCTGGAGCAGAGGCAAATTTGTCTTTGAACAGACGCAGTTCATCATGGAATTGTGGTTTAGTCAGGTCGTGACGTACTTCAACTTTCATCCCAAAGTTTTGAAATAATTTGAGCAGTCTTCCTGTGTCGACAGGAGCTCCTTCACGTGTGTTTGTAGCATAAATGTCGTCCTTGGTACGAATGTTGTTGACAATGAGAACATGGCCCTTTGTCTGACCATTCGTCGATGGGTACACTTCCTGCGAAAAGATTTTTATCATTAGCAAAAATATATGATATATGCTTCCGGGTTTAGGGGAAGCGAGGGCTCATGGACTCACCTGAATCCAGGATCCAGCGGCAATTGGCAATGGCGACGCTGTTGGCACACTCCCAGCTCCAGGTCCAGGTGAGTAATGAGAGGCACTCGCCGACGCAGGTTGCATACCCCTTCGTACTTTGTCCCTATTTTCCTTCAAGTGGCGAATCAGATCCGGTTTCCCACGAGTCTTCTCCTCCACAACCATAATTAACGTGTCCATGTGATGGTCTTCCGCTGACCGAAGGTAACCAAGTAGTTCCCTTCGCTTTGCCTGCTTACTCAAGTCTTTAACTTCTTCATATTGTTCTTGATTTATGACTTTCCGGACCAGGAGAGCCGACAAGACGGTTGTGTCGTCCAGTCTTTTCTCCAGTGCCTCAAATGACAGATCGATGAATTCTTCCATTTATAACAGACACTCACTTTGAGGAAGTTTCACACCAAGAAACAGAAATTAGAGAAGCAATTTAAATAGATGGACGATAGAATTTGTAAATTGAATCGAGTATTTGAATCAGGATCTCAATGAACACTGCACTGCACTGACAATGATTGCTGACCGCACCCGAAGCCGAAGCCAAAAGTGAATCATACAGAATTTCGATTAAACCGAAGCGTGGTGATGATGGTGACACTGACACACACATTTGCACTGGGCAAACGGACGAGATTCTTCGAGTGTGTGAGTGAGGTACGTCGAACTTGATACTTGATGCAACACATTCGGCCTTTATTCATTCGCAACTTTTGCATGCAAAAATGTAATAAAACTCAAGGTTATGATGAGATAAGATGGGAGAGCATCAGCATTTAGCACGTAGCGTAGAGTAGTAGCAGTAGGATTACAATACTATGAACTATAGCAAGTACAACACAAGTGAGTGCCTTTTTAATTGAAGTAAGTTGGTTTGTCGCCAATAACGAAATGTGTATTTATTTGCACATTCCAATGAACTGTGATGGAGTTCTACTCACCCATATTACGTAGAGGCTTTTGTAATAAATGTTATTCAACCACAATTTATCATTTATCACTAGCATATTCCATGCGTACAAAAAAACAAATTGCAAAAAGAATTCAGCGCTACGACACACGAAACTCGAAATCGGACCAACTGCTACGGATTCAACTGATATGAACGGATTTATTGAAGTTGTCGCACAACATCAAATATAGAAATTGCAGTGTAAAGAAGTATTAATTGAGGTCTGATGACTTACGTTAATTTTGAATTGAACCATTAGTCACTCTCTCTTTCTTTTCTCTGCTTCCCTTCCCTTCCGAACAAAGTTTAAGAGGAAACAGGAAAAGAGTGCAAAGAATGAGGAATACATTCCCAAAGCCAGGTAAATGAAATCCGGGCTGACCCGACATCTTTCATTGTTGTAAAATGCATAGAGTGTGACGATTAATCCAACCATCATTTGAATGATTTCAAGGAGTACAACCAACGCCGGAACAGCACGTGGAATGGACTTGTACACAGACTTGGTGCGTGCATTGTATGTGGAACAAAACAAGAGAACGAGAATTAGAATGCATATACATTTTCTCTCATTTCTCGTTTTCTTCATCGTCAGAGATTCAATTTAGGAACTGAGAATATTACCTTTACGGCCAAGTACGTGTAGAGAAAGCCATGTGCAATGTAATTCATGGTTCCAAAGATTGCGGACAAAGACTCGTAGTAACTGAATGTGTACCAGGTGAACAGAAGGACAACAACATGGTGATAACTGCCCGGAAGTTAAATGAGTCAAATAGAGTATGAAGGTTCATAGTTAAGTAAATGGTTGAGACATTTAGAATCAATTACCAATGAAGAAAAGTCAGCGGTTTCTTCCCAAGAACAACGAAAAAGGTGTCACCCAATTGAATCGCCTTGGACAAAGTGAATAAAAGTCCCCAAAGTTCAGTTGGATGTCTGACACCGACCCTGCATTGGATTAAATTAAACCAAAGGAAGAAATGCGGATATTCAACAATTCAACTGGTTTAGCCAGGTCTCACCTTTTGCAAATGACGCTCCATCCATCACCATTTTCACGTGTCAGAAATTCAACCAAAGGAAGGCTTGTTCGAATTATTGCCAACACACTGAATATGGCTACGAAACAGTTCCATACGAAGAGTGACTTCCGGAGATCAAATTTCGTCCTATCCTTCATCCATGCTTGTAACCAGAAGATGAGGACAAGATACGCAACGGTAATGTAGATGGAGAGGTACCAATTCCTTGTAAACCAGTTCTGCCAGTATTCGGAATTGTACATTTTCTCTACTTCCCAAATAGCATCGTCTTTGCTCGAAGCACGAACTGTGAACGAACTGTACACAGGAGATTTACACAGCGACATCTGGACATTGCCTTTTTGGTTGTCAATCAGGTTCAATAAATCCATTACTCCCAGAATGATAATGTTCGAGGGTGCCTTGCCTGGTCACAAAACTTTAGTTCCTTGGCTCGAAATGAGTTCTGAATTCTGATCATATTATGTATGTGAATGTTCATCCTGCATTTCCATCAATGCTGCTACTGTTGATGGATTCAGCTGGACAGGTGGTTTTCATGGGAGTTTTAGGCAATGAAATGACATGAAGCGTGGGAGTGACGTCAATCTTCGCCATGCACTGTTGACTTGCAATAATTGGTTGCATGATGGTCATCCGTTTTATTGCCACGCGCACAAGTCAAGTTCTCACAAGATTTTATCAACTGAACGGAGGACGATGGATCTGTTGTATTTCTATTGCTATCAATACAATACATGAATTTATTTGAATATTTGTGATTTTGATTTGCATTTTCTTTACTATAATACAGGTTCGCCAGTCACTCCAGTGTCGGTCGTCTTACTCGCATTGGCAAAACGAGATCACTTGAATGAAACTTTGAATTCTATCTTTCAAACTGAAGATAGAAGAAATGCGAATCACTGCCTCTTCCTTTTAAGTCTCTTGTAAATCCAATGTTTGTCCATATAAGTCTCTGATTTTGACCTTCATTCGACTCCTTTTTCTTCTTCTATACGGCGAACCTACAAACCGTGAATGGGATGCATGCGAGTGGGAAGGCTCGATTTAGAAAAGAACAGTTTGGATATGTTTCTCATATTATTCAAAATTCTCGTTGATGAACTATTTGCCAAATTTCAGAATGAATTTCAACTGTCTTTGAACTTGGAATCCTGCTTTAGTCAGGATATGACGCACATAAACTTTCAAGCCAAATTTTTGAAATAGTTTGCAGAGTTCTTCCAACTGATCGCCTTCCGTTAGTTTGCTTACCCAAATCTTTATCCTCTTTGAATTGATCGCTATTTATAATTCTGCTGGCCGATAGTGCCGTCAGTCAACTCACTTATGTCGCCCAGTGTCTTCTCCAGTGCCACAGAGGACAGATCGATGAATTCTTCCATTTATAACCAAAACTCACTTTAGGAAACAGAAATGATTTGAAAAAAAGGACGATAACATTTGCGAATTGAATGATGAGCATTTGAATCTGGACATTAATGAACACTGCACGGCACCGACAATGACTGCTGACCGCATTCGAAGTTTTCCAAGTTGAAGCATACCGAAGTTGAAGTTCTGATAAAGTCGAAGTGTGGTGACACCATGCACTCGACACACTGGACAGAAAGACAAGATTCAGTCATTAAGTGTGAGTGTGGTGCATGAGCCTCGATACTTGACTCTACTTTACTTCAAGCTTCTGTTCTGCACTCAATAATTTGCAATTTGTTTGCAAAAATGTAATAAAACTCAAGGTTATGTTGAGATGGGAACATAAGCACGTAGGGCAGCGTTGTAGTAGAAAAAGAAAATTGCAAAACAGACCCTGTCTCAGACAAAATGAAATCCGGGCTGACACGACATTTTTCATTGTTGTGAAACGCGTGGAGCGCATAGAGCGTGACCATTAATCCAAGTGCCATTTCGATTATTTCAAGTAGCTCGACCAACGCCGGGACTGCACGTGGAATGGCTTTGTACAGAAACTTGGAGCATGGAACAGAACACAAGAAAGACAATTGAAATTAATTGCATGTGATTTGTCGCTGTTTTCGAATTACCTTCACAGCCAAGTACGGGCAGTAAAAAAGCTTTGCGCAATACCATTCATGAGTTCAAAGATTCCGGATTAAAACTCGTAGTAACTGAAAGTGTACCAGCTGAACACGAGCGCAACGACGTGGTGATAACTGGTTCAGAGATAAATTTTAAACTTAAACAAAGATAGTCTTTTGCAGTTTCAAATATGAAGCTTCATAGGGCATTTTCTCAATTTCCCAAACATCATCGCCTTGGCTCACAGGTTGGAAAACAAGCGATGGTATCAGGCGTACGAATTGTTCAAAAGAGATTTACACAGTGGCAGCAGTTTTGCAGTTGGAATCTTATTTGTTGTCAATCAGGCTCAAATCCATTTCAGATCGATCATTTTCCGGTCTGCGTGCTCGGTCACAAAACTTTAGTTCGAGCAGAAATGAGTTCTGATCATTGCCCATCCTGTATTTCCTGCACTTCAATTCTACATGATACTTAATTTGTCTTTGTGGTTCGCGTATCTCTGTTCACATATTTGTACATGCATGTTATGTGAGAGAATAAATTACAAAGGTACAAAGCGTGGAAGTGAGTTCAATCAATCAATCGTCCATCCACAGTTGGCTCCCAATAATTAATTGCGTGGTGGCCATGCTTTATCGGCGTGCTTGGAGGAAGTTTTATTTTATTGCAGCAACTTGACTCAAACATGAACGTTACAAAAAACTCTTTTAGCTCAATCGACCATGATCGTGAAGGAAGATTTCACTTGCTCTTTCAATTGATTCATTACTTGTTCTCGGTGATCGAGAGCAGTGAGGCATTTCGGACAGTGGTGCTGTGGTTCAGTCTCAAATCATGCAGTAATTAAACAAGCTGCCTCCTTCTGGCTGCTGCAGTCTTGCTAGGATGTTCTCCCGTCAATTCGAACGGATCACCGAGTGAAAAATCCTACCGGAGCCCGGAGCCCGTGGATTTGAGTGGAGAACGACAGGAAACGAATCAGAGGCCATTCTTAAGTGTTTGTGAAGCCGCAGTATGAGTCTTGGTTTCATGTTCATATTTATTAAATCAATGTACCAACTTTGGGCAAATTAGGAATAATTGGTAATCAGCAGCAATCATGATTGGTAGCCCAACCATTTCAAGCTCGGCACCAAGACCCGGATATTCTTATGGTTTATGGGGCTGGTGGGCCTACTGGGCAGTAGCACATGCAAACTGTTCCTAGTGGACCTGCTGTGACGTATGTTGCGTTAGTGCAGCCATTTGGATTCTGATCGCATAGTGGTTGACAGTGTGACGCGATCCTTGCCTCGAATGCTGCAGTGTTCTGCGAATTAAAAGTCAGCACGGGGCAGTTGTATGGCAGACCACTAACACCCGGCTGTGTGCATAAAACATTTTATTGTAATTAATTGTAATTTATACTTAGTGAAACATGTTGTATTTGAACTTTTTGAACATTTTTGAACTTACGTCCGGTTTATTGCAGAAACAAGCTCCTGTACCCGTTGCCCCTATCCCCAATATACCACCGCTACTATCACAGTGACCACCGCCAACCCCGCCTGCATTCCGACAAAACATGTTGCAACAGTGGACGCCAGAGAGCACAAATTCGTAGCAGGAGACCATCGGCGAGTCGAGTGTGAGCTTCAAAGGGTAAAAAAAAATTTAAAACCAGCAATAAGCGAGGCGACGCTTATCTTACAATGTGGGTATTGTTAAAAAGGCTTTCGAGAAGACATAATAAACGTGTTGTCTTCTGCTCACAGAGGACTCCTCCATCTCCAAGAACCAATGTGTGCTTCAGGCTAGCATACCCAACCATGACAACGACCACTAAAAGTAGAAACTTGCTCATTGTTGTATTGTTGTACTGATGGCGAACTGATTGGCCGTATTGAATCCGAAGAATTGGATCTGAAACTGCTTTTGCTCGGTCACGAATTCGCAAGTGCTAAAAGATTTCTCCTTGAACTCCAAAGTTGCAATGATGGTGGACTGCTACGATCAAGTTCTATTTATTGGAGAACAGTTTCAGCACTTTACTTTACTATTCATCACGGCACGCAGTGCGTCGTGTCAGTCGTGGATGTATGCCAAGTATGGTGGCGTGATTGAGACACAAAAGTAGAGATCAAATTCATGAGAAGAGAGTAGGGAATTTTAGCCCAATTACTTTTGAATCGGCACTTGTTGACTTGGAACAGGAATGATCTCTGATCCTTCACAGACAGTTGCAAAATATCAAGAGAAATGTATGCATTTGGCATTTGGTGAAATTGTTCTGGGATAACGGCGATAATCTTTCGAATTGTAGTTCAAATATTAGATTGTCAAGCACAAGGCAAGACCGTGGAGATCATGTCTTTCGTAATTTGTTATTTGTGTATTTGTCGGTGGACAAAGTTAAAATTATCTGACATGTGCATAATGCAGAGGTTCTGCGACTCGTTTGCAATGAAAATACTATTTGTACCATAAGTAAAATCACATCAACTCAAGGCTTCTGTGGTCAAATCCATCTCGAACCAGAACCTCGAACCAGAACTACAGAACAAGACCTCGTGAGAAAACTGGTTCAAACTGGATGCTGGTTATTTTGTCGTTTTGCGTCGCCAAACTGAACTCTAGAGGAGGTCAATGCAGATTTAACAATTCAACTCAAGCCCCATTCATAACTTACAATCTTTAAAGTCAGGTCAGGAAAGAAACTGTCTGCTTTCTTAAAGTGTTTACTTACTTTTGCATCGCGCGTTTCGAAATTGTAGTCTTGTCGAGTGTCAGGGGGTAGATTGATTGACTGATACGAGAATATGCTGATCTTATACGTACTGTCAGTTTCAATCCACACCCAATGCTGTCTTAAGGTTATGGGTTGAAAAAATAAAATCGTGACAATTGTGACTGTTGTAACAGTGAATACTGGAATGTGAATACCGACTAAAAATGTGAACTAAAAATAAGGCGGTGTGATTTGTAAACAGCACGAGCCTGCTCGGCCAGTCAACTTACGGAAATACGTCCACTTAAATAGTTAATTCGACCTAACCACAATAGTACCAGCTTATTAATCATTTCATTTCGTTTGAATTGATTTCTTTAATGTCATCTCAATCATACACCTTCATTAGACTTGAAAGACTTGAATCTTGCCATAAAAGCACAACTGAATTATTTGAAGGATTGATTTAAGTATTTCCATACTCTACGTTGAGCTGCTGGAATGTTGTTCTAAAATTGTAGTTGGCTAAAGTCGCCACCATTTCCACACTCGTTTCATCTTCAGAACTATAAAAGGACACAGACGATACTAAAGGCCAATTTTCAAAACTAAAGTAAGACTTGTATGCATGCCTTTGCAAGAAGCAGCACACAGCACGAAAGCGATATGCTCGAGTCTCATCCGTCGAAGGAACTTTCATTCTACATTCATGCAGTCGGTGTTGCGCTAGTTGCGCATGACTTTTTCGTGACCATGCTGGCAAACTTCAATGTAGCAACTTCTGTAGCTCTGAATGATTGCCAAAGGCATTGAAGGCCTTCTGTTCTGTGTATGG
>JAQIYH010000175.1:0-12245 GCA_034700885.1 Paratullbergia callipygos | reverse complement strand
TAATAATAAATCATTAGACAGGTTGGCAGTATGCAACAATGGTACTCCTAGACACTTCATTTGGTAACTATTCACCACTCCTCTGTATACTGGCAACATGTATCTGCACAGTGTACATTGCTCAACCACTTTTACAACATGGATTTGGGTTTGGAACCAGTGCCAGTAGGAACAGCAACATCTTGTTGAGAGTTCCATGTCTACTTGTTGCATCTAAGCTCATTCTCTACACCATTGTGACCATTACAAGCATAACTACAACTGCTGCAGGAAATGTAAGACAATTTCATACTACATTACATTACAGAAGTTTTGATCTTGAAAATAGAAAATACCCTAAAGAGTCGACCCACTATTTTATCATTCTTTCCGCTTTCCACTCAAGGCCCTTTATGCTTTATTCCATAACTGAATTGACTCTCCAGAATACCAAAACCATTGGCACATTACAACATTGTCAGGAATGAATGGCCAATCCAATACAATGAAAGCGACAGCAACAGTGACAACGTACAATGTACGCTTCCTTTCTTTCTTTATTACAGAGTCGTTATTCATGGTCTTTCTTTCTACCACCATCATCATCATCATCGTCGCCGTCCTCGTCATCTGTGATATATAATTCAGTAAATGTAAACTGTGAAGAAGTACTAGAAGGACAAATGAGGTTTTCTTCTCCTGCACAAAGAGACTACTCTTCAATAGACAACAACAATAACAATAATATTATCAAGATTCCAAACCACCACCATCATAATAATAATGATGACAATGACGCTGCAGCTGTTGTATTGGACTTTCATTCCTCTAGAGAAAATAGTCATGCTACTAGTCATACTTTTCTTTCTTCTCTTTTGTGTTCGTCTTCTTCATCGTCGTCGTCGTCGTTGTGTAATTATCCAGTTCTTGGTTACACATGGGGAACATTTCTGTCAAAATACGTGCTTCAGTTACTAACAAGTATTTATGTTATTGCCATTGGACTGGTTCTGCCCATTGTGTACTACTATTACTATGTTAAAAGCAATGGTACGGGAACAGCGGCAAGTACTGGAGCTGGAGCTGCTAGAACTGGAACTGGAACGACCACAAAAATCGGGTATGTGAGAGTATGAGTATGAGTATGAAATATGATAAAGTAGGGGCATTATTACAACCCACAAAAGTATATTTTAAATAATTTATGTAACACGTAGGTACATTTTTTTGTTGTGCAGACCATTTGCCCATAATCTGGATCCAATACTCCCACCACCAGCAACATCAACAGCAACAACGGTACCAGTTCCTGCAAATCGTAGCAGTCATCCAGATACTAATCTATTATCCTCTACTACGAAATTAGTGTCACTGTCACAAGTAGAATCCTTCTTCATTAACGAAAGCACTCCATTAATTACTTTCAATATACTTCAGTTACTTTGCTTTATATATTTTTGTATTCATTTGGGTTCATCTTGGGAACTTGTTTTTGTCTCTCAACTGGCACTACTTTGTTCACTATTGTGTGATCAGGAGGTAAGTCTAATACCAAAGTAAAACTATCATTAGGAGCACCAATTTGAGTTTGAGTTTAGATTTGGGTTTGAAGTTATTATATTCGTTCTACTATTCTAAATTCTATTTGTAGAGAATTACGTTCGTGTTTGGATCATTCAACAGTAGAAAACCATTGTTTTCAAACAAAGTTGCACTCCATTGGTGTATTGTACTTGGAATATTTTTAAGTTTACTCACTACAACTAAACATGGATCTAATCAAATGTTGCAGAATTCAAGAGGTAACGTTTGTTGTGACCACAGAAAATGCACGATATCGATTTTGCTATTTTGCATTCAATGAAAATGTTTGCCTGTCATGTCTGCAGCAAAATATGAAATCGGAAACAAGAAGATCCAAGATTTAACTGAAGCCATGAAATGGATTCAAGCCAACGTCCCTGAATCTGGGCCATCAAATTCTTGTTTTGTTGGGCTAGAAATTCCACTTCTATATTTACATCTGACGACGAGGAAAAACTACATTTTCCAGAATTATTACTACAATGAGTTGTTGTATGACTTGCATGGTATGCAGCAGCAAAACAACAACATGGCCAACATTGCCACACGCACACACAATGAAGAATCCCTCGTCAGTCTTCCACAAGCCTTCGAAAATGTGTACAGAATATTTAACAGAAAAACATCTATACTTGAATACTACAACAAATTAAAAGTATTCAATGCCACACATTTATTTCTGAGTAGAGAAAGTTGTACTTTTAAATCCCCACGTGCTACTACTCAACATCAGCAACAACAACAACAAAAACATTCGTCTCCATTCTCTGGAGATGATTCTCTTAGAGAAGAAGATGCAGCAGCGGCAGTTGCAGCAGGAACAACTCCAACATTTTCTTTCGTATGGAGTACTGCAAGTAAGAAGGCTACTCAAGATAATGAACTGGGCATCCATTTTAAAAGGTAATAACCGAATCGCAATAGTATTGTACTACTTTCTTAATGTGCCACCGTAATGGTCTTTCTTTGTAATCTTAAATAGATCAGAAAAGTAAACTTTCTCCGCTTTTCCATTTGCCATTTACTGTACAGATCGTGCGACCTCGGCCGTGTGTGGGATGCCGTGGATTTTCCTGTTGGCCATGGCCAAGATTCTCATCCTGGACAAGCTACTGCCACAAGCACAACTGCAAAGGCAGGAAAAAGAAAGGAGAAATCTGGATCGAAGAAAGATGTACAAATGGATGTATCAGCTTCTACTTCTACTTCTTCTAATTACCACGTGGACTTTGACGATGATATTTTATGCCTTCATCTTCTAAATGATCCTGACATTCGACCATTTAAAAAAGTATTTGAAAATAGTGAATACACAATTCTTAGTTTTCCAGCTGATCATCGAAAGAAGGATACTACAAATGTTAGAAAGAGGTCTAGGTCAAAGAATTTGAAGAATAAAAATGAAACTTGATACGAACTATAGAGACTAATGAAACTTTCCAATTTTAACATTTGGTTTATGAGCTTGTGAGTTTAAGTTTTCTTTTTTACGGTATCGCAGAATCGCAGTGGCGGTGGCAGTCTTGTGTGCCTCCTCCTTTTAGTCCTTCGTCGTCTTTGCAGCTGAGATGAAAGCTCTTCCATCTAGACGATCTGGTTCTAAACTTTTCACCATGTATGAATACTATGTTGGAATTCTAGAATTCAGTCCATGGACAAATGTTGTTCATGTTCACATATCTCTTCAATCCCAAAAGGTCATTAGTGCCATAACTTGAGTGCGGCCGTATCGTAGCAATGGATTGTTGTTGCATCTGCAATCTACATTGAATTAATTCTTTAATAAGGCGAACATGAATAAGGTTGACATTGCAATGCAAGTATAGAATTTTATAGTGCTTACTAAAAAATCTAGTTCATAGTCACATACTTTATTTTAGTACCCAACAAACACATAACAACACAAGAGTCGGTAATGTCAGACACATTAAAATCTTAATATTGTAGCCTTGTAACCTCATAAATTGCTTGCATTTTATATAGTTTTGAAATTTAATTCAAACATGCTAGACAACAATGCACCACTTAATGCAGCACTACTGTACACGTGTACGTGGTACGTGCACCTACATTAACACAGTTTTATTCGGGTCCATGGCCTGATTCTTCTACTGATGCTGATGTTGATGCTGATTCTCATTCACACCTTTTTACTACTACATAAATGAACCTTAACATTTTTGCTATTGACCATAAAAAAATTACAAGTGCACACGAGTAACGTAACATAAAATGCACATAGGAATATTTTATGAATTTCATTGAAACTTCTGCAGGCATGATGACCTTAAATAAATACTAGAACGTCGTAGCCACGGGCGTCGGCGTCGGCGTAGACGTCCACGTCGTCGTCGGCACTGTACGGGACATAAAGGCACATGGCCTCATAAATCCAGGGTTAGAATGTAGTTATGTTACGATCAAGGCAATGCAGTGTGCAGTGAAGGCAAAGGCAGGCGCAGGCGTTGGAATTGAGTAATAAATAATCAGTTTATTATCACCACCAAGACCAACCAACAGCAGAGCAGCAACAGCAGCAGCGATTTGGCTGTGGAGTGAATCAAGAATAAGTGAATGAAAGAGAATTCTTTTATAAAATCTTGGCTGGCTGTTGTGTACTGTACAACTTGAGTTTATTATATTCAAATCTTTATGAGATCAATGATCAATGAATCACTCACTAGTCACTACTTCAACTACATATAAGAAACGTAGAGAACAAGACGTGTCATTTTATTAGTTTGTGATATAAACTCATATTCAGCAGGTTGGCAGGTTGTTATGAATTATGGTAAATTATGGAGCTTCATCTTAATACGTACCTTCAATGGTTGGCTGGCTAATGGCCACATTTGTCTCTTGTGTGTATCGTGTATGATATGAATATGATGATGTGCTGATACGTATGATGTTAACTAGTAACATCCAAGAAACTAATTCACTCGTGTATGCGGTATGCTGTTGCGGTATGAGTGTGTGCAATTTTATCAGCTTTGTTTATTTTCACGAATATTCTTAATCACTTCATTTTAAAAAAAATGAATGGATAACTTTCATATTCACTTGACATGACAGACTGGACGACACATGAAAGACTTACGGCTTCTTGACTGCCGCCTTTGAAACTAACTAAAGTGTTGTTGTCGGTGGCTGTCGCTGTCGGAAAGTTCACATTGAAAGGTTAAGTTATTTTTCACTTTTGCCTTTGATTTACTATTTGTGGCTTCTGCTTCATTCATAGCGATGCGATGGCATGAGATTGAGATGTAATCATTCATTAGATTAATTATTATACTCATGTCAATCAATTCTGATCTTAACTTGGTAAATTTTTGATTGAATTGGTTGATTAAACATTGTACTACACTAATTCTTGATGGTACATTCAATATTTCATCTGCATTCACTTACTTATTAGCACACCAGCAGCAGAACTTGCAGAACAAGAGAGTTAGATTAACCTTGAAAAATATGTGACCACACAAATGGACAAATGTTAATGGACTGTCTCAAGGTTACTTTTTCTACTGATCCTGCAGAAATTATTATATTTATGAATCTGAATCTATTTGTCTCCAGTTGACAAATTATGTTGGTTAATACTGTTTTTTTACTATGTCAAAAATTAAATTCTGAGGTCAACTAATTACTCATCTTCGAAACACAAGTCCAGAGATTCACATGCTCAGCACTCAGCACTTTTTTGCATTTTTTTCTAGAAATTATAATTTCATGAACTGTCAACAGTGCTCTTCATTCCAATGTCTTTACATAAATGCATCGCATCAGTCGCGCATATTCTTTATAAATCACAACTCGATTTTTGTATTGCAATCTGCAACGAGAGGAAAAGTGCAAGAAGGCAATTGCAATGATAATGATAACGCTGTAAAATGATGGATGTGTTTGACATGTAAACTTTGCAATTTTAATCTTCTTTGTTTATATTTAAATGTTACAATAGTAAAGGCAAATATAAAATATTTTAACAAGTCTGGCGACCAGTCGTCGCCATTACTGAGTCGGAACATTTTTTTTAAAAATGTACTTGTATGTTGCACCATGTCGATGTCGAGACTGAATCAACAATCAACACAATAGATAAGAAACCACATCACATCGAAATCAATTCAGGCGAAATGATTTATCATTGCAATGCAGCGCCATCATCGAAGTGATCGAAGATATCGGCAGCAGGATCTAAATCTCATTATTGTCTACATCATTGTCGCAAAACGAGCCGTCGTCAATCGTGTGTCGAGTCTGTCGAGTGTTGATCGAAATTCGAGTTCATCCCATCGATGTCTAGAATTTATGTCTGACGCAGTTTACAACCACGAATATTTTTGTATTTATATGTTAAAATGCCGCATCTTCATTTAGGTTGTGTACATTTTTTAGTTCCTTGCGCAAATTTGTCTACTGTGTCTACCAAAATTTCCTAATTTCCATAAACTAGTAAAACGTATTTACTCACTCGGATTATGATGATGATGAAGATGATGCAATATGAACTACGTACCACAATTTGATCCCAATTTGCTCCTCAGTTCAAATTCAAATCACGGATCTGTTCGTTTTGTTTTCTACTGGCAGTGGCAGCGTGGATGACCTCAAAATTTTCCCGAATTTACTACGTCGTATCCACGAGGTTCGTTCCTCGTATATGAAATTGAATATATTAAATCGTGGTAGACAAAAATATTATTTGGCAATTTACGTTTTATTTGACAGTTTACATTGTAGTACTACAGGAGGATTCCGACAATCGACGAATAATAGTGAGAATACTGAGAAACCGAGATTGACATGACAGACACAGCAGTGATTGTTATTGTTCCTTTGCATATGAATATGAACACATGTACACATGCCACGAGCCATACGAACACGAAGAAGGATAAAAAAAATTCACACGCGAGATTAAAGTGCAGTCAGTCCATTATGCGTGCATAATGCAAATACAATGCAGTGCGCAACAAGGAGACAAAAGATTTGCATCTCATATGCATGCGAGCCTTATATTGCAAAATTGGCCACGAATCAACAACGTGGATCTGTAAATTCCACTTTTTATAACAATAGACTATAAATATAAAAAAATATCGAATTTAAAATTAAATATTTAACATGTGTATGGAGCAAGACACGTAAATACGAGGAGTAAAATTGTAAAATTAGATTGATCTCGAAGAGTGTGTCAAAGTTCCAAAGTCTCTTTTGAGTATTGATAAACTATGCGTGTGATAAGAAAGGTAAAATAATAAATTCGGGTTTTTTCCAAATCTCTTGAAGAAAACATGCGAAATTCAGCAGCAAGCAGCAGGAACGTTTTTTTTCGTCGACCTCGCTCATATGGAAAACAATACGAGGAATTTTTAACCTCTCGGGCTCGAGGTTTCTCGCTCGCCGTTTGTGTGTGTGTGTGTGTGTGTGTTACTTCTGTAATGGAACCGAAAGTTATTTATCATCATATCGCATAAAATCATCAGCAGAGCAGACAGAACTTTGTTTTTCTCCAACTTGAACAATTAAAGCAGAAACCAAACTAAACCACAACCACACCATCACAAAAAAATTAATGAATAATTGATTTACAAAAAAATATGAAGAAAACGAACGTAGATTTGTAGTACTTCCTAGGAAGAATTGGAGGATAACTTGTTGTCAATATTTATAATTTCTCAGAATAATCATCCCGACGAAATTCAACAACAAATTCGGCACGATTCCGCCTGAGTGGGAAGCGTTCAGTTCACGTGATCGTTTACAGCGCAAGACATTGTTACATATTTCCTGAGACGAAGGACAATTTGGTTGGTTAGTTGGCTCCATTGTTAGCCGCCTGAAACCATCGACATCAGGACCCTTTTTTTCTACTGGGACACGGTATGCATCGTCGTCGTCGTCGTCGTCGTTCGTCGCGTGAAAAAAAATTCTGGGTGATTTTTTTTGTCTAGACAGTGACGACGAATTATTCATGAGATTTCTTGCAAATCTAATATTTGCGATTTATGTTAAATATTATTTATGTTCTTATTTCTACCTAATTGGAAATTTTATACAGACTATATTCTGGAACAAAAAAATATATATTTCATGGTAAATAACATTTAACATATACGTACATGTAGTTCTTTTCTGCTTCAAGAAGATTCTTTTTATATTTATTTAAATCTGTCCACCGTGCCATCGTGCGCCGTGTCTGAAGTTTCAACAATACGTTAAATGAGATGTAAATATATACATTAATGGGCATTTGGGGTTGGAGTTTGACACGAAAATTTATTTACGATTTTGCGCAATGATGGATTGATGTGATGGCAAAGGGTCCCGGCCACTCGACACTTTCAGATCTTCAACCACCACACAGACTTTCAACTGGTTCAGTCTGGAATTCAAGGTTGTCTGGTCACTTGTATTTTGATCTGTGAAACATTGCCATTGCTGCATATTGCGCCATAATTCATGCAGTATGCATTTATTATGAAATTTCAGCACCGCATGCAAACACTGATTGAGCCTTAAATATTTTTGTATTGGTTGCAGCGTTGCAGGACGGTTAGAATGTCTGACTAAACTGTGAGTCCGGTTCCTTTAATTTGCCATTTAAAATTTCACACACGTCAGGCGACAAAGGCAATTGCGATTGCCAGGCTTGCGTCAACACGAACAGGACACAATAAATCTAGAGCGGAACTTTAATACCGGTCACATCAATCACATATTCAAACATCAGACTCTGTGTTGTCAAATCGTGAAATCGTTTCAAGCATTCAATCTAAGCGACACCAAAAAATTCAGCACCTTTGCCGTTGCCGCCGTTGCAGACACCACGTCAGACGTCACATGCCTTGCCAATGTCGTCAGCGAAAATTTTGGGTCCTTTAAACTTTCATGTTGATCATCTCATTTCGAAGTCAACTGTCTTGATCAGATAAGGTCTCACAAGGATCTGAGATCTGAGAATTTTGAAGCGTAGACTTCGTTTACGTCTTTGCGTATTTCGTGTCGTCTCTCATGTACGATTATTTATTTACATTTACATTTTAAGCCTATCCCGAAACCCAGACGCCAATCCTTGAGATCTCGCATGTGTCGTCTGGTCGTGGTCCCTTGCTTTGCCTGATTTGTCAAATTTTATGTGGAAAAGTCAGCTCGACCTGAAGGCTACTAAAATACTACATTTTTACTGCAGAAGCAGCATGAGCATGGTACAGAAAATGTAATGAGCTGTCTGTCAGTGACCTAGTGTCCTCGTGAAAATCTTCCATGAATTCAGCACATGTCTACAATAAACTTCCACGAAATTTGTCTCTGATATAGTACTTATATGCTGTCATGATACAAAAGAATTTTTTTTCTCTCCTTGAAATGCAATAAGTTCTCGAAGTCCATTTTCATTTGCGTGCCATTGTCATCATCGTCATCTTTGTCCCCATTTTTCCATCCATTGTTTCCCATTATGCAATATGTCATCAGTGCTCATCAGCCATCAACATTCAGAAATCAAGGTGAACATTAAAAGGATTTGATTTCTTTTCCTTTCTTTCACTCTCTATTGTATGATAAGGTAAAATTCGGTTGAACTGACAATGTTGAACGTTGGTTGATGTTGATGAGATGACATAATAATGTTGACTTTCACCTTTTCACAATCTTAATTGACATGATGATGAACTTTGCCTTTCTTCGGATTTTGGACCCTCGATTGCATGAGTAGTCGAGATGTTGCTTAAAATTCAAGAAACTGGATTGTGGACAGGAACCTGGACATGGATGTGTAAACATAAAGACATAAACTTTGAACTAATAGTTATTTATCATGTTGAGAAATCGGCAAAAATACAAATTTAGAATTTAAATTTTTTCAGCAGCAGCAGCAGCAGCTATACGAATAATGAATACATAATATTCGGGGGGTTCGCATTTAATAATAATAATTTTGTGGAGGAAAACATAATAATATAATAATAATATAATACGAGATTCCAATTCTTGTGAAAAAAGTAGAACATCATCATAATAAGGAGCAAGTAACTGAGCAACACATGAAAATAAACAATGCGACCTTCAAATCATGTAAAAATCTGAGAGCTGCGACGTGCTGCGATGATGGTGTTGGATCTTGGATGTAAGTAACAACACAACATTTAAGTGTACTCTTTAGAATTTGGTGGATTTATTACGAAGAATTTACTAGAGAACAAAAGGGTCGGTCGGTTGGTTCGGTCGATCTTCGATGTCGATGTCAGATTACAAGAACTCGAGAAAATACTACTACAATAATGATGTTCATGGAACGCGACAAGACAAGACGAGACAAAGATGCTGGATGCTGTGGTGCTCCTGCTGTTGCTCATATGAAGTTAATGTGTGTACATAATACATACTACTACATGTGGAATACGTGGAATAGTAAAATATGAAGAAGTACTCTCGGTCCCATCGTGCACATTACACGAACGAGTACAACTTAAATACTAGCACTCAATAGGAATACGTTGTTGATGATGAACTTATTACTATAACCTTAACGTAGTCGTAGTCGTAGCTGTAGCGTGGCAGTATAGTAAGCAGAAGTACAGAAAATCTTTTCCCCTATATAAAGCAGATGAGAATTTTGTAACCGAGACAGTTCACTTTTGAATCTTGTACCGAGACATAAACAATTCAATTCATCATCTTTAAAGTTATACAAAAACTGCACCACACACCACAAGCACTGCACACACTTGCTGGTCCAGTAAACATTGTGACAATTAATTCTGAATTGCTTCATGTAAAGTTTTGTCAACATCATCTTCTTCAACAATGTACACGACCACATTTCTCCTTCTCGCCACCGTCACGATTTTCTCGGCGTCCCTCATACTTGGTATCGACAGTTCACCGGTTGCACGGCAGCAGCAGGAACAACGATATGATGACCAAAGTTTGGCTGCACAATTCAATTTCCTACCACTGCAACAACAACAACATCATCAACAACAACAGCAGCAACAACCAACATCACAAGAATTTTTCCCAAATTATGGTCCATCTGAATTTACTCCATGGCATAATCAGACACGTCAACGGTAAGCAAAAGATTTTTCATTTGCTCTCTATGTCTCTGTGGTACAGTTACCAATATTAGCTTTCTTTCCTGAGCATATATTATCATACATAATCAGTTTAATCAGTAACGATCAGGTTTTTTGTTGGTGGTGGTGTTGGGAAATACGAAATAGAAGCAAACTTGCTTTCTTTCTTTCTTCCAACGAAGGTCCGACGACACGAACTTGTGTTAACGAATAATAATTCATAGTATGTCAATGTCAATCAACAAATCTGTGTTGCTAATTGCTTTGTATAATGAACACTCCATATAGCAGTACAAGTACAAGTACAAATACGACCCCGAGAGGGAAACTTGAGACTCATACTTCTACTAATGACACATGGGCAGTCTTTAACGCGTCCTCTTCTTCTTCTTCTTCTGCTGCTGCTGCTACTTCTTCTTCTATGCCAATGTCACAGACAGGGACGCCAAACAATTGCAGCCATGTACCAAACTATTTATGCTTTTCGGAGACAGTTCAATCCTTCAGGTAAAAAAAAACATGCAAACATCCATAAGCCCATCATATATTCACATAAATTACAGATTAATCTGTACTGTGCACTAGAGAGAGTTTTGCATGTTTTTTGGGTGCATACTGGCTAACAATTTAACTCGGTTGAGTGGTGTAGTGTGAAGAGTTCAAGCTTCTTAAAATCCTAATCAGGCGCATGTATTAATCACTTCAGTCCATCATTTCGTTACTTTACTTTTTAATTTCTAAATGAACTTTGAATTTCTATGAATTCTATGAATTTTTTTTCCTGACATTTAACCATGCAAGAAGAAAAAAATTGTGTCACATTTTTTTCATCACTTCGATGTACAAGACGGCGACGGTGGTGATAAAAATTGCACCCGTAAACCTACGCTTTGACATTTCCATGAAGGAGCATAGCATAGTCTGATTACTGATTACTGATTTGTCTGATGAAACTGAAAGATGATAATGATGATGAGGACAGGATGACCATCACAGTGACCACAGGGCAGGGCAGGGCAGGGCATAAGTGCATCATTGCAAAAAGAAAAAATGAGTGACATGTTTTGAAATCATGTTATCAGCAGCTTGTGTGTGTGTGTGTGTGTGGTGCATATCCATAAACATTGAGTCACTTCTCTCTTCTCGTCTCGAATCTAATAAGTAAGTGGACAGGACAGTTGTAATAGATTGTGAATTTGGATTACTTGGATTACTTTGATACTTTGATACTCACATTAATTTTTTTTAATTCAATCGCAAAATGAATCATTCGTTGAAAGTGTGATGGATGATGGATTATGATTAGATGAAACGATGAAAGTTTATCGCAAGTTTGGTTTTTATGGTTTGGACGTCTGCACTTTTTATGTACACGTGCATGTACGTACTTGCAAGTGAAAAAGAATTTTATTTTAAATTTTTTTCCTTTTAAATTGTTTTTAAATTGCAAAAGATAGAGTCCAAAGATTCAATGATTGTGTAGAGGTCATGCAATCCAACTTCCAACATTGATTAGGAAGATCAGTCGTCCAGTTAGCCAGCCATTGGTATTGATGGTTATGCAAGGTCTAAAAATAACACCGTGGATGGATTGTC
>JAQIYH010000174.1:0-12262 GCA_034700885.1 Paratullbergia callipygos | reverse complement strand
ACTTGGTTGACTTACTTGAACAATTTGCTTGTGATTGATATTGGAAAAGAAATCCAGACTCAGACTCTTGTGCGTATGTTTCAAACATTTTTCGAATTCTTTCTGAAATTGAAGCAATGACTTCATTCAACTCGTACAATGTGTGAAAAACAGCATGAGCCCGTAAGCACACGTACGTCAGTCACATCACATACCACATAGTTCTGTAAACCCATTCCTGTCCAACACTGTGCACAGATTTCCAAGTGTTGGTTTCAACTTAGTTTCTTGTGTCCAACTTCGTAAAATCATGGTCACTTTGAATGCAAATGATGGAAAGAGTTCACATTGACCAAGTTTGGTTTCTGGAATGTTGAGCATTTGAAATACAAGTTTCCAATTCTTTCGCAGTATGTCATTTTCTTCTAAAAGTTCAGCAATTCCAAGCTCATAGTCTTGAACTGTAAAAGTGTACGCGCACGCACATGTATCAGTACGATACTACACAATAACACAGAAGTGGCTTACTTACGTGTTGTGTTTCCGATATCTTCCTTCATGTAGCGATCTGCTGATGAACCCCTTCTCTATAATGAGTGGTGACAATTATCTCGAACATTATTAGCGATACCAGGTCGGTCAAGTCAAATGAGATCACCACGGAACTCACCAATTTTCCTCGTACAAAACGAGTAGAAGACGACGTATGCTGTTTGAATGATTCCTCAACCAATGATGCCAAACTTGTATTTCCAGATTCACGTAAACATTTCAATAGAAGGTTGAAACAATCGGGTCTCTTTCTTAGCAAGATTTCGTACAGCAGCTCAACACGTTGTTCATCGTCTTGAATACACAACTACACAGTACACAGACACAAATCACTTCAACAGTGGTAACTATACTTCATATCGGGGAATATTATGAAAATTTCAAACTTACAACGGCGTCCTTTTCGCCTTCAACCAATACATGACAATGGATCAATTTTCCCAATAGAACTGAAATATTGACAGTTTTCTTCTTTAATGACACGATGTTCGTAATTATGCTTTTCTCTTGACTCGGATTCATTTCTAGTTGCTAGTTGCACTAGTTAGGATGAATTTGGACGTGACTTTGGGTTTAATGAGGAATAAAATCAGCACAGTAACTTGGATTCTTTTACCACAATCATGCACAGGAATAAATCACACGCGTCTGTGTCGGTCTTGCGAGTCTTGACAATCCAGTTGTTATTGATATTGATATCGACATAAGCTTCATGAATTAATTCATTTCATTATCAGAACTGTTGTTAACCTTCGTAGTATTTAAGTTTTACATAGTGAAGCTCGAATGGCTCAAAAGCTCCAGAGATTAATTCACGAATGGGTGAATGTGCAGTTTTATGATTTGTTTTCAAAATGATTCGTTGATTCTTTAGTCAATGGCCATGGAATACGAGCCAGAATTCATTCTATAAAGGAATTTAGATTTTATTGAATTTGAATTCTGCCAATCGTTACATAATACATAGCATAAAATATGTTGCATATATTATAGCATAAAATACTTTTAAATCAGACGTTAAAGTCATAAAGTCAAAAAAAATGCCACACGTTCCACTTCACGCATTCCTCTCAACACATGTTCCTCTTGGTACGGGAGTCCAACAATTTGAACAGATATGGGCATTCCAACTGATTCCCTCACAGCCTGAACGAATTAATAAAGTTATGTTAGGTTGAAGTTCACATTTAAATCTAACAAAACAATCAAATATCAAAGCAATAAGGGCATGGCTGCTACCTTTGGTGCTTGTTTCAACATAAAATCATTGTCATCATTAAATGCACCAATCTTTTCACCAGATTCTTTCCCAAATTTCACAACACCACATGGGAAATCAAACAGATTCCAAATCATTGTGTACACAACCGCACCTGCAATGATTTGTTTTAGAAATAGTATTCAATCACCGACGTAAGTCACGTGAGAGCAATCAGGCAATCATGCAATGCTTGCTGGATCCTTACATTGTAAACGTCCAGGCATATTGTGAGGAACCGCTGGAAATGGAAAAGATGGGCAAAGTACGACGTCCAGTTCTTTCTCACGCCATTGTGCAGTGACATCTTCAATCATTGTCTTTCTATCACCGAGTCGACTCCATAAGTACTTTGATTCTCCTGCTCCTCCTTTAGCATAAATTAGACATTGTTACCAAGTTCATGAAACGTGACACCAATCACACCAGTGTAGTGACATCAGCAACACGAATAGAACGCAGAACGTACCTAGGAATGCTACTGCTCTAGACGAATGAAGAAATGGAATCGGCAATTGGATAATTTTTGCAAATATCTTTCTAGCCCAGACTGGACTATTGAAAAGTAGAAAATTAACAGCCATAGCCAATGGAATTGGTTCACCAATCCTGCAATCAAGGAAGGGAAGGCATTATTGGTATAGTTGATTCGACAAAAGTATTTCGTGTGATGAGAGTGATCATTTCACCATTTCATACCAGCTTTTTGCAAGATGACTACCGTAATCCGCAAAGCTCAAATCAGAAACTAACTCCATCATTTTAAAACTGCAAGGCATTTCAAAAGGTATCAAAGTGTGCCCAGCAGCTTCCAATGCCTTCTTAGCACGCAATACAACTTCTTCGGTATCACCAATGAGCGGAAAGTAATCGAGTTGAGTGTAGTAGCCAATTCTGAGTTTGCGGTTTGTTGTTAAAATCTGAGATACCAGAACCCCAAGCGACCGGAATTAAATTATCAATTTCATAGGGCACAGTAGGAAATTGTAATTAAGAAGATAAACCTCATTATTCCAGGGAATCGGAAGCGCCAAGGAATCATATTTATTCTGTCGCTTCTGATCAGTAATAAGTCGGAATGCCATGGTTAACGTATCCAGCGACCTGGCCAGTAGTCCGGGGACGCCAACAACTATGAGAGAAGACAAAAACGAATGAGCACCTGCACCATTCAATGTGCAGTGGGAGTCAATTAAAGTACTCACCGCCAACAACATTTGGAATCGAAGCAGTATATCCAACAGGACTCAAGCGGTCCTTGGTCCCTTTGAACCCAAGCACACCGGTGAAGTGAGCTGGAATTCTTACCGATCCACCAATGTCACTTCCAATTCCTTCAAAGTATAAATATATCCAGCAATGATTATCTGAGCGAAGTGTGCATGGCGTATGAGGTAAATATTTCATACCAAGCACTGAACCACCACACGCAATAAGACAACTTTCACCTCCACTGGATCCACCAGGACTTAGATTTGGATTACGAGGATTTGATGTTCTACCCCATACTGGATTTCCACAACCAAAACTGAATTGACAAAACTTTACATTAGCGTCGATAGTGGGAGATTAGATTTCCAACCGAGAACCGACTACCTGGTGTATTGACTTATTTACCTCAGCAAGGTCTGAGGCACATTTGTCTTGCAAAAGGGCACAGCGCCTAGATCCAAGAGAACTTTTACAATGACGGCGTAATCGTCAACTGGCATCATACAACGTTTTCCAAGACCAAGTGTTGAGTCAAGTCCTTTCACATTACAATTATCTTTGATACTAACGGGCACGCCATGCAAGGGCCCTTTCGGTTCCTTCATACGGTCAAGTTCTTTTGCCCATTCCTGTAAAATGGCAAAATTATAGGTAGTAAATTCTACTGTTAGAAATACAATACATTCTTTGTACACCATAAATGACATATCTGAGACTTACACGAGCTTGTGGAATGAACTCGGTGATACAATTAAACTCTTTAGTCACTTGATAGGCCTGTGAACAATATCAAAATGTAAACTTCATACTTCATATCGAAGATCGGATCAGTGCAAATCCATTTACGAACACGGACTTACTTTGGTCGTGAATGCCTCGAGAACTTGAGTTGCTGTTAATGTACGATTCTGCAAGCCATCTATCAACTGATTATCATTAAGGTTAAGAATATGCTGCAGTTCCTTTGTGATTTTACTGTATTTGGCTTCAATTGCACGGAATCCAGCTTCCCGTGACATATTTTTTTCGGAAATTAGTGCCCGAATCCGGATAGTTTCCTGTTCCGAATGAGATCAAAGATCATTGGTTTTAGTTTCATGAAGTCGTCATCCACTATGTATTCCCTAATATTCCACATTCGTTGTCTAATAATTACCTTCACCCAATATGAAACCTTGAGTAGAACCCATGTTGCAACACCAATTGCAATTCCGGTGATAATCGTTGACGTGGTACAGCACTCCGAAATCAGGTTCATGTTGGTGTCAGAACTGAACAGAACTTAGATTAAGCATTGACTTTGACCTTGCATCCTTTTCTGCAGTTAATAACTAAAACTTGTGAATGTGTGAATAAAAAATCACACGGTTTATAACTTATAAGTAGGAAATTAAAACTGGTCAAGTGCTATATAGAAAAAATACACTTCGACAAATTACATAAGATGGGAAGTTGAAAACCGGTTTTTGTAGTTTAAATTCTTTCCAATTTGACAGCCGATTCTTTGTCTCAGTTCACATTACATCCTCATCCAGTGAGTCAAGTGCAGAGTGAGCAGAGTGCAGATTTTCTAATCACAACTTAAAATGGAGAGAAGCATTCTTATCAGTGGACTGTGTTGATAACGAGGTACAAGGAAGCACCAACTCACACTATTAAGCCTTGCAAAAATAAATGATGGTCAATGGTCAAAAGCTGGTTCCAAGGTTCATAAGCAAATGCTTTTATTGATTTCATAATCATTAGGAGGATAAATCAATTATGTGTCATAACTTTTACAACTCACAATACAACACAAAACTCAATTTTTAGTATTTAAAAACTAAAGTGGTTTTTAAATACTGACAAAATAGACAACAGCATAAATATTGCGAAAACATTTAGCAACATTTAAGACTATAAAATCCTACTGATACAATTTAACGAAAAAGGAAGCTATAGAACAAGTAATACTTTTATAAAAAAAAAGTTAACGCATTCTTGCAGGCGTGCATTAACTCGTACATTGTCAAACACTTTCAGCTCATTCGGGAATTAAGCGTAAAATTGATTGATTGAGATTGATTGAGTGCATTGAAGATTGAAGTACTGCTGAATTCGGCCAAATGTGCAGTTTCCTCAACCCTAACTCTCATCTAATCTGCTGATTTTGCAAGGTGACAGTGACAAAGACAATAAATTCACCCGGTCTCGTACCCTTCCTACAATTAGTCCTCCTTTCAGAATCTTATACTGGTTCCTGTTCTGAACACTCTTGTGGTGGCATAAGTTCAGACTCTTCTTCGTCTTCTTGTTCCACCAACTGCTGCTGCTGTTGAGATTGGTCCTTCTTTCTGGCTATGCAGAATGAACTCAACAGACTCAAAAGTGGTTGCCTATCATTGCTGTTATGAACGTCCAAGTCCGACTTTTGTTCATCTTTTGGCATTTGGTATCCCATCAGCTCCTGGTTACCAGAACGTAGAATTTCAACCTTATCTACAACAGTTCTCAGCAACGTTTCAAACCATTCTGATGCAGCATTTGAGTTCACGGTATCCAAGCAAAGGAATAATGCGCCTGGTTTAGCCAATTCCACAAGTTTGAGAACGTATTTCTGAGCTTGTTCATTGTTGCGTTGTGCTTCGGCAGTTTGAGAACGTAGTTCCGAGAATATAAACATAAATGTAAACAAATCTGCGGTATTGGTGTTCTCTTGCAGATCGGGTTGAAAAACGATGGCATCCTCTGAACCAATATCATGAAGATTAAACTTCATTGCAATTTCCAACACATTCTCGTTGTTCTGTAAAACTGGTTGAATGTAATCGTTCCACACAGGCTGCCAATTAACTTTGTCAATTGCCAAATAATTCAGCTTGAATCGTTGCGAGGTTGCGACCCGCTGGGTCTCGCTTTACTGAGATACTTTAATATGCCAAGAATGTCAGTGCCAGGACCTGCACCAATGCCGACAATTGAAAGATTGTTCGTACTTGGTGTATTAAACAATTCCCCAAGATGGTAATCTTCTTCAATGGCACTTGTGGTTAGATTTGCAAGCAATGGAACTATGTCACGAATGTATCCAAACTTGCCATGGTCGCTATAATAAGAAGGCACAAGGAACCTATGTTGATAGCGTCGTGATTGGCCTGCTCGAACTCTGTCTACTTTTCGATTAAACGTTTCTCGTTGAATATCATCCAATGGATTTGGATTTAGAATATTGTAGAAACGATCCAGCACTAATTTAATGATTTTGAAAATCGAAAGTACAAATCCAAGATCCTGATCGTTATCCATTCTTCGTCTTTTATCATTACTAACACACGCATTAACGGAAACATTAACACAATACGGAAACGACACTGACACTATAAAGGAAGGATTAAAAAAGAAAGGAGCTTGGAAAGAAACAAGCACCTGGAATGATCAGTGTGATGTGATCTCTACATCTGCACTAACACTGTCAAAAGACATTTTATTCTTCATGCAGTAATGTGGTGCATGTCGTTTGTTTTTGACCTAGAAATGAAATGAAAGAAGCTGAACTACGAATGTGATGAACCGACCCCAGGAAAAGCAGAAAAACCAGGTTCATTTCTACATTCCAATCAAGGCATATGTGATAGTTGTAATATTTTTCCCCATCCCTTTCATCCCTTACATCATCCCTTTCATCACTAAAAATGAGTGCAGTCAGTTAGTAGCTGCATGCTGATGCTGCAGGCAAGCTCCTTCAATAACATTATGTAGTTGCACAATATCAATGAACCAATAATCTCATACATATTTGATACTAACCCTCTCCAGTGCACAAAGATTTACTCAGTTGAAAAAAGCGATTTGAGTAGTTAAAATATAGTTGTATGTTGTACAGACCCGGGCCGGACAAGCTGTGATTCTGTGATACTGTGAAACAGCAAGTGCTGGTTATGATAATAGTATTGTAAAGTATTCAAACACCAAATGTTTGCATCGGTAATTTATAGTCGAATAGGTCCCAAATCTTATACATTTTATACATGAATTTTACAATTTATCGATTATGTAATCGTCAAAAGAAATTATGGATCATGCTTTAAATATTGTATCCAAAATGATTTATTCATAAAACTGGCAAAATTAGTTTATTAAAAAAAGACATTGAACACAAACATCAACCACGAACACCGAACCACACCTACGAATATCAAATTGTATCAACACCAACACAAGAATACGACAACGACAACCACCAATTAGATATTACTGCTGCTAGCATCAACTATTATAGTGCATACATGCAGCATGCAGGTCGAATCATTGGAATCATCCAACTTAAATCTCTGAAATTGACATGTCCTTAATTTTTGTGCTTGTACAAACTTCTAAACACAAACCCTTGTCCAACCCCTCAATTTTTTAAGGTGACAGTGACAGTGTGACATTGTTACAGTGTCAACCCAGCTGGTCCCGTACCATTTCTATCCATATCCATCTCGTCGGAATCTGATCCTGATTTATTCACATGCTCTGGCTCTGGCCCATCGGATTCAATCTCTTGCTGTTGTTCGTCCTGCTGAGACTGAGGTTGACCTTGATCTTTCTTCTGGGCAACGCAGAAAGAGCTCTGGAGACTCAACAGTGGCTGCCGAGTTACACTGAAATGGTCACCCAATTCCATCTTTTCTTCATGAACTGGCATTTGATGGAGTGGCAGTTCACCAGAATGTAGGATTTCAATGCTATTATCTTCAACTCTGGTGGTTAATAATGGTTGAAACCATTCAGTTGCAGCTCTCGATGTCAATGTGTCCAAGCAAAGGAATAATGCGCCTACTTTGGCCAACGTCACAATCTTGAGGATGAATTGTTTAGCTTGTTCATTGTTGCGTTGTGCTTCTGCAGTTTGACGGCGAAGTTCAGAACATGTAAACATGAATGTGAACAAATCTGCTCTCCTAATGCTTTGTTCATGATCAGGTTGAAAAACGATGGGATCCTCTGAACCAATATCACGGATATCAAACTTCATTTCAATTTGCAGCACATTCTCGTTGTTCTGTAAAACTGGCTGAGTGCAACTCTCCCACAAAGGTTGCCAATCTTCTTTGTCAATTGCCAAATAGTCAAGAGTGAATTGTTGCCGGTTGCCTCTCGTTTCGATGAGGTATTTCAATATGCCAAGAATGTCAGTGGCAGGACCTGCACCAACAGAAACAATCGAAATGTTGTTGACATTTGATGAATGAAACAAGTTTCTGATGTCTTCACTTTCATCAATGACACTCTTGAAGAGATTTGCAAGCATTGGAACCATGTCACGAATGTATCCAAACTTCCCATAGTACGAATTATAATTCGGTACATCGACCGGACTTTGATATGCTCGAGACTGCCTTGCTCGAGCTTCGTCCACCTCTCGCTTGAACTCTTCTGGTTGAATATTTCCTGAAGGATCGATAAGGATGCAGAATCGATCCAGTATTAATTTAACAATTTTGAAAATCGAAAATGGAACTTCTCCATTCTGCTCGTAACCGTTTTCCATTCTTTTCTATTACGTTTATTATTTCCACTTTACGTTCAGTGAAACACCGCACCGGAATGGAAATGTAAGTTACTCTCATCGGCCCAGAAAATAGACTGAAGCTGGGCAGTGCTGGTTTTGGTTACTTTATCGAGCCGGTGCTTCCTACTATATAATGCAGTCAGTGGCCACTCCATCTTTGTGCCTACTGATTTGGTGGCATGTGAATGAAATAAAACAGGTGCCGATGGGGAGAGATGATGATGGTGGAAAGTGAACTTAAAACAACATTCATGAAAACCAGTGAAAAGCGGACGACGCCCTTTTCTTTCTCCTGTGTAATAAGCAGAGTAATCAATATTAACGATCTGTCATGATGCAACGAAAATAGCAACCATCACGCTCACCTGAACACAAAAATAAAATACGTACTAAAAGTAACACAAACACAAATGAGTGAACCTGAAAATCTCATTGTATTTGTATTGTGTCTCGTGTGGTGTGATATAAACAAATTAATAATGCAACAATGCAACCATCCTCGTTGTCTGAAGTTTGAGGTTTGACAGGTTTCCGGTTTCCCCAGTTGAAATGAGGTTTGAGTTTGAGTTTGAGTTTGAATTCTTTAAATAGTAATTTGCAATAGTGACTGATGTTTTCAGAACACACATTTTGCAGACGAAACAAATGAAAGGAAAGGACAGGAAAGGATATTTCATTATAATAATAATATTATTATACTTGACTAAAATTCCACAAACCAACTCTATCCATGTATGTATGATTATATGATCAAGGCCAGTGTTACTAGTTACTGGATGCTAATTTCCATATTTCTTCCCAACAGTGTACACCGTAACTGCTGCAATACAATGTTCTACTACTGATGAACAATGAACAATAAAGTAAAAAATCCATAATTACAACACGATAAAGAATAATCACAATTTCAACCCTTTTCATCATTCACAATTCATAAAGCAAACACATTCATTTTCAGTTATGAACGTGAAAATTCTGACACGTGTCAATGACAATGGAAACGCAAACGCGATGGCGATGGTCCAGAGGAAACGTGGATAGTCAACAAACCATTAAACTAGCACCTATTTTGTTGCTGGTTATTGAACTCAGTCACACTTTTGCTGATATATAATGTATGTGATCTTGATATGAAAAGAAAGTGGAAATTGTGGACAGGAAACTTGACTTGGCTATTCCAAAATGAAGCGAGATACATGGCGTCGATGTGGTCGAATTCTCCGGTACACATTGTTCACAGTCAATGCAATTCCATGGATCATCGGTATCTCAAGTATAATTGGTGGTTTCATTCTTGGACTTGTAACAAATCTTATACAATTTCCACTACGTACGTCAGACTTTTGGATAACAACACCAGCAACTGCATTCATCATTTATGGTTGGTTCATGATCTTAGTAACTATATTTGGATGTTTCTCAGCTTCATCAGCAAATAAATGGGTGCTGATATGTGTAAGTATGAAATTGTTAAACATGTTAATGCCAACAATGACAGGAACGATAAATTTTGATGCACGTATGCCAATCTAGTTCCTCATTCTTGTGATCTTCCTCTTCCTTTTGGACATACTGCTTGGAATCTCAGTTTTCATCAATGTAGATTCATTAGAAATATTTATGGCGACTATCCAGACCTCAATCAATGAATATCATGACGTGAATACACACAAGCTTGGATTCTTCCGAACTAGTGCTAAGGAATTGTGGGATCATCTACAGATACGGGTAAGCATGTGAAATGTGAACTGACTTGACATTGACATTTGAATGCTTCGGATTTTTGTCACTAAGAAATTCACTGGACAACTTTACGTTTGCTAGGGCGAATGTTGTGGGTTTGTGAACTATGAAGATTGGCGCAATACAAGCATGGGGCTAAATGATTCTATTCCAAGTACTTGTTGCAACCTGGAATACCGACATCGTACATGTGGACATAATATTTGGTCACGGCATCCGTCTGGATCAGCAAGACATCCATTGACAGATGTGTTGGTGACGAAGGTAAAAATAGGATCAGACGTCAGGCATCGTGATTCGTGACTTGATCCACGGTTACTTATTTCAGGGCTGCAAATCATTGTGGCCTTCTGGATTCCTGAATTCCCTTGATGCTGCAGGCTACATTGGTGTATTCATCGGAGCCTGTCTCATTTTCTGCTTCCTACTGGCTCTTGTCATAGTTGCGCTCATATTCCTCAAGAAATACCATCCTGACTGGGGAATACTCAAACTCCAACAAAAACGTCTCAGTCGACTCAGTTTGGTATCAGTAGGCAGCCATGCTGGTGGTGATACGAAGGGAATCAAGAACAACAAAGTTGGACCACAATCACATTCAAAAGCACCGATCTTAGACAGATACTTGTACAAATCAATACAGATCAATGATGAAGAAGCTGATAATTATGCACCTGAATTGAAAAGAAGACGTACAGAAGGTGAACTATATCGTGGTCGAAGACGTAGTACTGTACAATCTCAATCTGATATGGAAAAAGATTTGGCATTGTTTGTCAAAAGAAATCCGAATCCAACACCAACTGATATTGCAGCATCCCAACAGATATTGGAAGAAGTTTCTTTAGGTGATTTGACACAACATACAATGAAGAAACCTCGACTTGCTTCAGCGGAACTTTGATTCGTACCCGCATGTTACATGTTAGCATTAATTAAACTTTTATTAAAATAAATCGATGAAGCTCGATGTCTTTTGCGTCGACACTTCTTCAAGCATCAAGTTACCAGAAAATCGACAGTATTCAAACTTTGCTCACACTTGATCACGTTTATTGACCACCGCATTCTTGAGCTCGGAGTAATCACAGCAGAGGCTGGCGTTGCTTCTTTGACATCATCTGAGTCCGTTGATGATGACGTGAAGACACAATTTCTTTTCTTATTGAGCGGTGCAGCGATTGCTGGCGAAGAATCTGAAGGCTCGCTGCCACCCGTGCCCATATTTGCACCACTCGTTTCCCAATCCATTTCATCATGTGTACGTTTCTTACAACATCTGAAATTGATCAGTCCATATGGATCACGATTCATGTCATGAAGGTCTTGCCTCAGTCTTTTACCAACTTCACGGTGCCTCTGCCTATCTAAGCCTATTAGACCTATGCTCCTTAATTGCGATCTCTTCTTTTGTGGCTGCTGCTCTGTTAATCGTTCTTCTTTATCCGTATCTTCATTGTCTTTTTCATCTTCATCGTGCAGTCGTCGTTTACGGCTGCGAAGGCCACTACTCATGATAGTAATAATGACTTAATTGAGTTTTGATGTATTAGATCAGTGGATCAGGAGATCAGTTGTGTTGTGCTGACGTGCGATGCTGTGCTGTGACGAAGAAACTGTTAACACATCCCAGCAATTGTTTTAATTACTGTGTCATAAAAATAATGGGCTACCGTAATGATGTTTTAACGAGCTTATCTTTACCTTACCTCAGTAATTAAAGTTGCGCACGAACACGAAGGAGCAAAAGGCGTAGAATAGTTTTGCATATGCATCACATCAGATGTGGCGAAAAGAAGGTGAAGGTGATTGCTAATCTTAGTCAACACAACACATAAATGAGTCTTCAAGTTCTTTCTGTCTAGGACAGGAGAGGACAAAGTTACGTTGGTTCTTGTCTTGTGAGAATATTATTCTAATTTTTAATTCATGGTTTAATAATTAAGTCAGTGATAACGATAACGAGCAACTTCACTTTAATA
>JAQIYH010000173.1:0-12267 GCA_034700885.1 Paratullbergia callipygos | reverse complement strand
TTTCAACTGCTCATAAATTCATTCTTCTCCTTTTATTTTCATCTGCTCATTCATTCCAATCCCAATCGTATCTCAACTAGCAAGGAAGCAGCACAGTGTGTGTTAACAATTTCATATTGCTGCTCGTATCGTATCGTACGTCTTATTCATTACATTTTAACATTGGAATTATTATTACTATCAATTGGAAACAGACACAGACACAAGGGCAGTTGAGACAACCGTAGCATAATATCTTAAATTGATTTCATTTAGTAGTGAACATCATCTCGAGTGCGAGTGCTTCATTGTCGTTGTCGTTTCTCGTCTCATATTTCAAATTATTAACAGATTTCCTTCCACTTGCACAGTTCCACAGTGCTTGCGAAGTTGTGAGTGAGTGACTCTGGAATTCTCATCAAAATTTCTGTCGTCCCACATTTTACGAAAGATTGTTATCTTTGTCTGTGTTTGCTCTTCGTCGAGTCTTCGTCGTTCGTTCTCGTTCCGGACTGGATTAATGTCTTTGTTTACGATTTGAACTGCATTGTGTATGTGTATGCGTGTTATGTGTCATTGTGTCCTCGCCCGTGTATTTGTTCCGCTGCCGCTGCTCACTGCTCCTGTCAGAAAAGACATCTCAAAAATGAAGAAACAAAACAAGATTTTGTATTAAAAAAAATCCAATCAAAATTGGAATCTACGCCTTTACGCCTTTGCATGCACGCGTGACTGTGCTCTGTGCTATATGACACTGTGACCTACCTTTACCGAATTTCGATTCTGGTGTATTGTGTGTGTGTCGTGTCGTCGTATCGCAATGTGGATCGATGGCATCCATCAGCTATAAAAATAAAAAATGGAGTTACTAGTACGTGTACTACTGCACGAAATCTGAAACGTGTGCATTTTATGTCTTTGTTACTGCATCGCATCGTAGTTTGTAGCAAGGAGCATCTTGGCACTTGGTTAATGTTTAGGATTCATAGTTAACTAGAACAGAGTCAGTTGCTTACCAGTGTATCAGAATCTGTGGATCTGCTAAAGTGTTTAGTTGATGGGTTGTTGCCAACTCTGGAAGTGACACATTTGTGCTGTGCTGTGCTGTTGCTGTGCATGTTATACTCACTCCTGCTGCAACTGTTTTGTTTGTTGCTGGTTGCTGCTGGTTCCTCAGTTTCAGTTCGCGTCTGTGCGTCTGTGCTGTACCGTTTCATGCATGCATTCTGTCTTTTGTGTCTCAACACGCCTCATATAACGCCTAACAAGAATCAGGCAGGGAAGCAGCGTATACTAGTTGGTCTCTGTCCACAAGAATTTCAGCAGTGTATCGGTATCACTGTGGAGTGTACATGCTCCATACTCTACGGTGGTAATGTAATGTGAGTATAACTGAAGTGAGCTGGAAGGAAGTTGAAGTAGTATTTCATTCGATCCACAAATTCTACTAGTATATGTACAGAGTGTTGAGATTCTCTGGACTGTATTCGTCGTCCAGCGTTTCATGAGCTAATAACATAGCACAAAAACTTTTCTCTTCTTGTACCTTGTCCTTGTCTCGTGTATTAACTTTTGCATTGGTGTCTCATCATGAGACATTTTCATAAAGTTCAACATGGTGACATTTAAATTAACTGTCATATTACAACATTAGTATACAATACACTACTACAAAATATAAACTTGATACTTGATACACAAGACGAAAAGACGAATGTGTCTCATTTCCGGCCGCAATTTCTTGAGAAATAAACTCAACTTGGAATTTCTAATACACACGTAACTTCATAACGCCAACTTAAGGCTTAAAGTCACTTATCATATTTAGTCATTCAATCGTCAAAGTCACAGTCACGAAACTGGAGTAATCATGAAGTTCACAACAAGTGGAAGTACATACGCCATCACACCACTGCTTCGAAGGTAAGCATGATTTTGCTTCGTAAATCCGTACCCATAATCTGACATTCGCGTTCTTGGCACTGCACGGTGTTGTGCTTCCGGTACGGTGCTGCTTTGTCTCGGGCATCTGGCTAGGGCAAAATGAATTTATGACTCCGAGGTCATGAAGTCATGAAATAGGTTTGGTCAGTGACCTAATTACGTGCGGTTCCAGGAACAGCAAAAAAAAGTGCGTTGGGTTAAAACAATGCGTGTAGCCGCCGTGTTACTACAATTCAGCACATCACTACCATACATTATTAATGTGATTTCGGGTTACGGTTTCCAGACATGGCAAAAAGTGTGAGTTTCACGCCTCCTCGTCTGGGTTTATTGTATGTGATAATTGGTAAATGGTTGAGGTACGCGTAACGCGCAAACCACAAAGCAAAAAGCATAAACAAAAGAGAAATGTAATCATTTAGCAAGGTGGCATAATAATAAAGTGAGAAATGAGATCATGATGATCAACCATATATTCTACTAGTAAATACTATAGTAGACCAGGCCTATGATGACTTACTAAGATAACGTGCAGCGCAAATACACATGGAGGCAGACGGACAATGGATTTGTATAAGACACGTACACAGTGTAGAAACATGAGTATTAGGTCAGTGTATTACTATTACGATTGTTATTAAATGGATCACCTCAAAGTTAAATGCGTGGTCGTAGGCTCGGCTGGTCATAAAACTTCACGCGCACGCACGACGCATTGATTGATCGAAACTTTCTCTCACGTTGCATTGCCTTCCTTCTTCTCAATGTGGTCGACGTCGTCGTGTAATTCAGTAAATTAAAAGCCATCGTACCGTACCACTTTGTGTTAAGTGATTTCTGGAGCAAAAGACTTTTGGCAGTTGCAGTTTTGTTACCTTGTGCCTTTTGCAGCCTGTGCGTGGGCAGCACGCAGCAGATTTTGATTGATGAAGATGAACGATCCAACGACCACATTGCTTTTTGCACCGTTCGAAAGCGAGTGTGAGAATTGAGGTTATTTTAATATTATGATGATTATGTAACATTATGAATGTGCATAAAAGAAAATGCATTTCGTAACTGAATTCTTTTCATCACATTTCTCATTGACACACTGCACACTACACAAGACACAAGACACAAGAACATGACACAGTTGACGATTTAATATATTTAGAACGAAGTAAAGTAGGAAAGGAAGGAAGGAGATTAACTCTTTGATGCAGCAGCAGGAGCACATTAGCCATTAGCCTAAATTCGATGTCTCATTTTCCGCACGATTTACTTGCTACTGCTGCTAGACGACAGACACGACGGACGACGACGACGAGATGATGTTGCTAATCTTTGCAGTAGTGTGTAATGTTGCAAACTGTGCAGAATTAATGCATTTTGACGTACAGGAAATGGAATACAGTTTGTAATTCAACACAGTTCAGTACAGTATAGACAAATTATGGACATTTCCAGTTTCGAATTACTTCCAGTCTCGTTCTTTTTCTCACTAACTTCCTTCGTTCATTTTTCCTCCTATTTCTGCTTCTCCTCCTGTGAGTTTTGTTCCTTCTCCCTGCCTTCTTCATTTTCGTAGGAAATTGACTGTGAAATCGGTCATAGGTCCTTTCCACTGTATAATGAAGCTGTGTGCCCTGCCCCTACATTTGACTAATATTTTATTCACTATACGAATTCAATAATCTGAATTCAATCGTCAATCGCATGGCGTGATTTATGACAATAAAAGGCAATGTGCAAATTTGCAGTTTGGGGAAATTTGGTAACAGATTTGTAATTGAATTCTGCAAAGCCTCCAGGCATTAAGAATTTGGTTTTGGACATTTTCTTGTCTTCATGAAGCTGGCTCCTTGTTATCGTTTTGTGACTTGACTTACATTCCAAACAGATTAACCCACTTTGTGCGATTGAGTGCTCTAGTGCGCACCCACAATTTATTACATGTCTCCTTAAAACAAAAGCAGCTGAGTAACTGAGCTGAAATAAGTATAGAAAATAGAATGAAGTAAATTAACTGGAAAGAGTCAACAAGATAGTAAGTGTGTATTCATTCCTAAATTCCTAAAAGGAAGCCATAGCCAAAGCCAAGCCAGTTGTCAACATGAATCGTGAATCTTCCCACAAGCCAAGAAGCCAGAAATCTACACCAAGTAAAAAAGTGAAGATGAGTCGCGAACGCGATCACAAGAGTTCAAAGTAATTAGAAGTTTAACGTCCTTTTGCTTTCAATTTTAATTAAAGTAATGGAAAACAAACGGGGACGACGACGACGGACGACGATGAGGACACAAACTAGGGTAATGAAGTGAATGCACTGCGTTGACTGCTCACTGCACATTATCAAACAAAGTATTTAGTAGGAGTAGCCCGAGAAGCAGTTGTAGTAAAAAGTTCGGTGAAGCATTAAGCTCTATAAGTACTGAGGACATTACACCACTGAACATGAACAACTGAACTGACGACGCTGTCGACAACAGAAACCGAAGTGGCTGCTGCAGTATTCAGTAGTAAATTGTAAATGTGGCTTAAGGGAAATTCACCGCCATGCTACGCCACGCCATGCCACGCCACGCCATGCCATGACCAAAAAACTTTTAATCCCTGTAACTGAATTTATTTAAAATCTTTTGGAACTTGTCATGTTATGTGATGTTGTTGTGTGGAACCAGAAAGGTTTAAGTAGGCCAATCAACTTTTCAACCTGCAAACTAGAAAACACGCAACGAACAAGAAAACTTTCGGTCCATGCGATGCGATGCGATGCAATGTCTAAAAGTCTACAAGCCAGAAATGTTGCTAATCCAATCCAATCCACGACACACGAGTAAAGTGCGCCGATTTGTGACATGAATTCTTAATTCAGATGTGAAAGGAAGAATTCTTGTTGTATCTTGTATTGTATCATTGCATGTGCCTGGTAATTGGATACTTATTGACTCAATCTGCAGCAGTTCCAGTCTTCGAGTTCCAGTTGTTCAATTGGAAATTACGTCACGGACATGATTTTGTCCTGGTCTGGTCTTCGGTTTGTTTTTGTTGGTTGTCTTCTCATCCTCTTCTTAAGTTTGGGTGTTATTTATTTATTTAATTTATATGGTCAATTAATCTCACTCTTCTTGAATCTTAATCCTTTTCCTTTCTTTCTTCCTTCCTTGCTGTTCTTTGTCCGTTTACTTCTTTGCGCTGACGACGTTGAGTTTGTATTTTGTATTCCGGTATTCCAAGAATTACTCGTGGTAAATATTTGCAACTTTCTCTTAAATTGGCATTCACTGCCAGTGCGAGTGCTTCCACTTATCCATCTCGTATCCCTTTGTTGTTGTGAGTTGTTTCATTTGAACATTGAACTCTTCTCCAACTTGCTTCCTTCCCATTGTCAATGAGCCAAGAAAAATCGGATTCCATTAACCACTTTCGGTAGAGTTGCATCTTGTTTTCACTAAAATGATCTTTTGCTGCTGATGCTGCTGCCGCTGCACTGACTGTTGAATTGGTGAATGGCGAATGGGCATTTCAGAATTCGGACACATCAATTTATTACTGTAGAGTACAGCGTAGCAGACAGAAGATTGGTACAAAGAATCGATTGGTGAAGAAGAGAAGATCATTCTTCGGAGTCTTTGGATCTTGGATGCAATGCCAGCCAGCCAAAGGTCTTTGTACTTTGGACTACTGCAGATGCTAATGTTAATGTAATGCTGTCGTCATCCTTTGTATGTTGTATGTAGTTATGTTGTCGATCCACATGTTGGTCATGTTCTCATTCTACTCTAGTCGGAATTGTTCACGAACATCCAATTAAGGCATGAGGACATACAATTTGACAAGAATTTACAGGCATTGCACACAGAATTGTACTTGTTGTGTCTTCTGTCTTCTTGTTGTCTTGTTCTTGTCTGAGTTTCATTAATTTCAATAATTTATAGGGAATGCGACATGTTGAAGATGTTTTGACTTTGTATGGACAATCTCTGGCCCATGCCTTGTCACCTGTGTCGCTGTCGCTATGTCTTGATGTTGTGTTTACACTGCAGAAGACGGCAGACTGCACTTGATCTCTTGTGTGAATATTGTAGCAGCAGCGGCCGCAGCGCATTGATTTGGCATGAGTCTGGCAATAAATCATGATGATTATCACACACACATATGCAGATTACATTCGTGTAATCTGCAATCATAATCTGTAAACTACAGACACACGGACTGGGATCCCTACAGCCTGCAAGAGTAATAAATTAAAAGAATTACCATAATTCATCTAATCTAACTTATGAAAGGTGTTGCGAATTGGTACAAACAAGTACAAGTGGTTACTTACTTAAGAATTACAATAAATTGCATAATGATCAAGTCATCTTTCTTGTGTTTGTCAGACTCTTCGTTGTATCGTTGTATTCGTTGTTGTTGTCTGTCGGTCAGCACCAAGATCAAGACATGGCAAGAGAAGATTTACAGCCGTCACATTTTTAATTAAAATATTGTGAACCCAAAATCCATCCATCCATCCACTTGAAGTGAAGAACTTGTTTTCTCGCTACATTGCTTTGATTGCAATGAACTGCAATGGGCAAATAGGCAAATATGCAATTATCGAAGATTAGGCCAATTAATCTCAATCTCAAGCACTTTATAACAAACACGAGAACACGAACCTCATAACTCGTCTCGTAATCATTCATTATAATTATAATCGATTGACTTGATTAACATTTAATCATTTTAATGTAATGTAATGTAAATGTAATGGGTTATTTGTTCTTCATCTTCAGGTTCTTTGTCTACTCTATGTGCAAATGTGCAATGTGTGCTATGGCTGTTTCGTTTCCCATCATGAAGTAGTAATTAAAAGTGAATTAATCGTACTGCCACTTGTGAACAGATTCAGGAAGCTGACAAGACAAGAATCACAACATACAAAATAGATTTTAACAATTGTACACACACAGGTACAGATCGAAATTTAATTAAGTGGAAATCCAATCTTCACAATTCACAATTTAGGTAATAAAATAAAATAAAATGTAATATCAATATCCAAACATTTTGGTCATTGTTCTTGTGCTGCATTGCAATTGTGTGTCTTGCTCCTGTGTGGTAATTTGAATAAATGTCGAAACCTGTAATTAAGATAGTAAAAGTGTTTTTCGTAAGTATCTGTAAATATGTAATGAGCACAATATACGATTCAATTCACAGTTGAGTGGTCCACTTGCTACAAGACCAACATCATAAAAAAGATCAATCTGTATATTTGTTACCTTCTTTTTAGATGTGAATCAAGAATTTTCAATTGGCTTCCCAACGTTCCAACCATTTCCTTTATATTAACAGCATGCATCAAGTTTTGAGTTATGGAATTATTAAATTCAGTTGAACCAGAAATGTCAACCTAGTTCCGAAAGTTCCGATTATGTGAATTGTGTCAATGGATTTAGGATTTAGATTCACATCCACAGTCATCCATATAATCTTTTGTCTTTGCCATCCCGTGTGTGTCCTGCTTTTGTGTCACATCATTGAGATCATTGTCGCCGCCGTAGTCGTCTGTCATTATAACGCTTTTATGAATCTAGTGTTTTTCCCCATTGCATCCGTATTGTTTTTATTGATGATGATGGTGATGGTTGAATTCCTGGAGTGTATTTTATTACCAAATTAAAACACTAAACTCACTTACCACCCAGCAGGATGGATATTTCCCATTGAACCATTGAACGACTTAACAACGCACAGACAGAGCCGAACACTAGAATGAAAATTTCACATTTCATTCATTCTAATAAAATGAAAATGTAATTTTATTATATACTTGTACTTGCACTGCTAGTTGTATACTGGAAAGAACATGGCCATGAACATAACCGATAAAGTAGGAAATACGTGAGAGAGGGAAAGCAAGAGATGAAGATGCTGGATTCACATCCATGGCCATGTCAAGCAATTCAATTTAATAGACTTCCATCTTGTTCGTTCACGTACTGTTTACGATTATCGTTTTCTCATCTTCTTGTTCAGTTCTTGTTTCTTGTTGTCCAGTTCGTTTTCGTTCCCAGTTGTTGTGTTCTTTCATTCCATTCTCATTCTGTTCTCAGTTCTCTGCCCTTGCCTTGCCTGCTTCTTTGCGTCTCGCATCTCTCCAATGAATGAAGATCTATAAAACAAATACACAAACAAGCGGACACATAAAGTTCCAGTAACATGAATTGTTTAATGCACACAAATCAACAACTACAAAACATGGGTCGCTCGTGGCTGGCTGGCATTGATGATTGAATTGCAAACTTTTACCTGTGTACTGTGTTGTGGGTGGGTGTCAGTAGCAGTCAGCAGTAAAAATTGCATCTGTTGTAGATCTCACATCTCACAAAATCAATTTACCAAGAAAAAACTCAATTTATTCTGATATTGTTGTAGTTTGAAGTTGTAAGTTGTAGCCAGCAAGAAGTAAGACAAGATGAAAGAGAATTTTATCCGCATCCGTAGACCGTGGATCGTAGTATGGACAAAGGAGAGAAAACTTCAAATGGACAAGCAACTTACCTTACATATACACGCGTATGCTGAACTGGGTCATAAAATTTTGCCGTTTTGCAGTGCAAAAAATTTCCAGGAAAACTCTCTTGAGAAATGATGATCATGTTAATTTCTTTTTTGCCTGCTGCTGCTGCTTGACTCTAGTGCAGTAATATAATTTTTACTACGTCTCGGTCTGTACTTTGTACATATGAATACTTGTGGAAAGTTCTTCCGTTCTTGAAGGCGTAAAATCCAAAATTGCAAAGTACTTGAGACGAAGAAGCAAAAGTTGTGCTGTGCTGCAGGTGGAAAAGAATGATTAAGATAATTCGCACTTACTTCACTCCAGCGTAGACTTGCTACTACGTTTCATGGCTGCATGACTGGATGCCTTTTTCTCATCCAGAAATAACTCCACTCTTGTTGTGAATCTTTGAACACTGTACGTACTACGTACAGCAATCTAAGCAAACACTGTAACACGACACGAGAGACGAGATTAAAGTTAATGACCATAGTGGGAGTAAGAAAAAAACGAAAACACGGAAGGAAGGAAGGAAGAAGGAAAGGAAAGAGGAAAAGAAGGAAAAACTTGAGTTTAGAAATTGAATTCGTGAGTGATCTTGTGAAGGTGCTTGCACTGCATATGCATATTCATACAAAAGACGCTTTTCTGCTAACTTGTAACTTGTTCAACTTGTTTACATTTTTCTTCCATTGCATTGCCTTGCGTTACATTGCATATTCAAAACACTCAACAACAAGACTCAAAAGTGCAGAAATGTGGAAATGAGAATTTTTAGGGTCTTCGCTTTGCTGTGGTGTTTGCAATCTGAATATTTGCACATTGTGGTTCCTGACCTCGGTTGACCTGTGCAGTGCCCATTCAACGAAATGAGATCAGTTCATTGCTTGGCAAGCAGCAGGCATTGATCAATTGCATTAGTATAATAAATCCAGAATTCCAATTCTTCGATACATGTTCATTGTTCATGTACGTTACGTGGCTTTTGACCTGACGTGCAATATGTCATAAATCTGAATCTGTTCAATTTGGGGTCCTTGTCTCCTCTCCTGTTTTGTGGTTCACTGCATTGTACGTATGTAAGTACGACGCTGTTCCATATTTGAGAAGATTGGACGATTGGATTGGAATTGTAGTAGTAGCATTGAGTTTGTTATTCCAAATGGAAACAAAACTCAATTTATATGATTGTGAATTGTGATTGTGTATTCAACCTATATCGTTTTGTACATATTTCAATTTTTTTCTGTATCTCTCTCTCTCTATCCTTCTATCTCTTGATATCATATCCTGAATCAGGAATGAACACAGAAATGAAATGAAAACACACGTGATGAAACTGCAAAACTTATGCATGCGATCTTTGTTTGGTATCTTGTGCAAATCTTTATGCACTTTGTACTGCGCACAAGATTGCATTCGTTGAACCCGACGACGACCCCAGCGACTTGAGCTCAAAGGAAGTTCCACAAATTGCCGACGTACATGCAGTATGTACAAAAAAATTGCATGTAATATTATGGATTACATTTGTAAAAGTGCATCATAAACTTTTTTTGCATTTGCAATTTGCAGGATTACCAATCATCTCAGTCATGTACATGCCAAAAGTGGTAATGAATGTAAATTGACATTTTAGTCTCTATGAATGTAAATCTTGAGTATAAAATAAAATTGCGAGTGCGAGTGCGAGCACGAGTTACTACAACGTAGTCACAATAGTAATAAAATGTAAATGGCAAATGTGAATGTCTTGTTCATTCACACTTGATCCATGTTGTAGATTGTAAAGTACATACGGCGTACGGACAAATGATTTATAGCGGAAATGCTGTAGCTGTACGTAGCTGTAGCTGGCCCAAAGGCAAGTAAAGTAGCAGGAACATGCATACATGCAAGAGCAGCACTGCACCATAATAATAATGAATTAGTTAGTACAAGCATAATCTCACTCGAGAGTATCATTCATCACAATTTACATGCATCAAGAAATGATACATCACAAAACGACATAATGACTTTACTTTACTTTACTCCGTGCATACGTTGTATTTGTATTGTTCAAATTACTTTGTAATTGTAACATTGTTGTGACTGTTGTGACAATGTGGCGTGGTCGTGGCGGGTCTAAAGCTGAAGACGCTGACATTGACACCTCAATCATGTCCAATGTCTTATGCACGTGGATCCCGAGCCCCATAACTGTATATGAAGCCTGGCTTATAAGTAGAATGAATTCAAACAAATTGAATGTCGTTGCACTCGCTTTTGGTATTAAATGGCAAGCGAAATGGCAATGACAATGTTGACTATAGTCACTATGGACTAGACATTAGACCATGATTTGACAAGCGAATCGATGCCAGGATGAAATATTTTTGAGTACAAATTTTCCATGGTTAATTTTACGGTGGATGATCATGATCATCATAGTAGCACATTGCTGCATTATGTTCACTGCACTGCGGTGGTTCATTCTTTTCTTACATGGTAAGAGTATGAGTACGTTATGAGCATCATCTTATTGATTTATTAAATGTTCCTCTGTGGTCGGTCTCCTGTGATTTGATTTATTCCTGAATCGCATGCTCTGCCACTACTACCACTGCATTACTAGTGCTACTTGCTACAGAGCGCAACCATGAAATATGACACTCAAGATTCAAGGCAATAATATAATAATAATAATAATAATAATAATATAATACGGACGATGAAGATTGTATGAATTGTACGAATCGTACCCAAGACTTTTCTTATCATTCAGGCATGCTACATACATACATGCGTATGTATTTGTACATTTGTACTTTTATACGCATTCGCACGTTGAATCTTTTAAAACTCTTAATCTGAGATATGTATAATCTGTGCATGGTACATGTGCTGTACGTAATAATAATGTGAGGGTGTATTTCATTGCAGTTGCCTTCTTTGCATTGTCGTTGGAAGTTGTACCATGCGAAGTACGTACACGCATCATACTATTTACCATTGTATTGCATTGCATTGCACTGCATTTTTAAGGTTTAAATGCAGTCGAGTGGTTAAATTGTGCATATCACAGTGCATTCGTACTGTACACTGTACAGTACGCAGGCATAAAACATTTGCAACAACCATTAAAATCTTACTTACAGTCTGTCTCTTGCCTTGCAATTGCATGTCATTGCATTGCATTCGAGTCCACAGTCCAAGACTACTAAAAGACTATTAACAAAGCGGCAGTCGAACTGAAAGCCCAAGCAAAGTCGTACATGCACATGCACAACATAGAAAACACAATCGTAAAACTGTAACTAAACTCACACAATCAGTCAGAGTCTGTGTTTTTGTTTTTTTGTATTTTATTAATTCATTAAACTCCAAACTCTAAAACACAACTCAACTCAACTCAAGTCAGAGTTCAGAGACACAATTTTGTTTACTACGTACGTACGTTTGTACAGTACACGAGTACAGTTACAGTTAAACTATCAAAAACTTTTTTTTTGTGCTGTTTTTGCCGTTTTTGTGCCAGTTTTCCCTTTATTTTATTTTATATAAACACATACAACAACTGCAGCAAAATTTTTTTATGACAGTTTCACGAAGAAAAGGAAACGGAATCGCATTGTTTTTATGTTGCGAGCAGCGAGCAGTGAGCAGCTAAACACTAAAGTTGCAATTGAGTTTTCGTCCTGAGGGAAGAATTTATACAATACAAAAATTGTGGTGTATAAACGTGCAGCATTTGTGGATTGTGGTGATTAGTGATTAATTCCTTGTAGTCGTAGTCCATCAGACACAACACACAACTAAAGAACGCA
>JAQIYH010000172.1:0-12272 GCA_034700885.1 Paratullbergia callipygos | reverse complement strand
GGATCCAGATCCACGCCAAATTCAGGCGGGTGGGTTACATCCCACCCGGGTGGAATCGGGTTACATCCCTCTTATCCCCGACTCAGTTGCCGCGTTTTTCATTCTCGTCGTTCCTGTTGCTGATGAGAGCTTTTCACGGAGAAGCATTATGCTTGGCCCAGGAATTCGCCAAGGGACCAGAGATTGGCATAGATTAAACTCCACGATGACATTAATTATCGCGGTTGGTACTAAAAGTATTTGCAGCTTCCGTATCTCGTTCTGTCGTTCTGCGCTGGTGAAAAATTGACTGCCGAATCCATGACAGGATTCTGTCGTAAGATTGAAATTGAACCAAAGGAGTGCTTGGAATTCAGCCAGCCTCAAGGATTCTTATAGCCCACACAATGATGACCTGGGCAGAAGTTACATGCGCAACTTGTAACTTCTCCGCCGCGGGCCAGTAGTTACCAAGATGGAAATTGCACAGAAGTGTGAAATCTGTGAAACCATTCGTGGCTTTAGAATTTATTCAGAATTAAAATTTAACATCCTGAATACATAGCAATTTGAATAACAATTACAAATAATAATAATTTGAAGAGTAATAATTGAGCACGGCGAAGGGTCCCGCCAATTGTCGAATCAGCGCTTTGCATTGAGGTGAGATGGTCATCACTTCGCTGACTTCGCTGTTGGGCCTTGGAGGCGCCTTGTTGATGGTTATGTGTCCCAGTCTGGAGTTGAATGCTGCTGCTGCTGCTCCCACGCCAAAGTAGCCTCCAATATCTGTCAGGTTGTAGGGACCGGTGTGCAAGTCCAGAATGAATTGTTGGAGGCAAGTGAGATCGCTCAGCCCAGGCTTGGTCTTGTATCGACGGAGAATGTCAATGATAGAAAAGGGTGTCGCAGTGTCCCTCGCCTCCAGTTCCCGGCACAGATCCACAAAGTTGTCAGATGGAATTCCAGAGAGATGCTCATCCAGATTCAGTTGTGGAATCGGGCCCTGCTGTATGAAGGCTTTTGAACACACGTACCCGATGTAGGTGTCCCAGTAGCGAATGCTGAGGGATCTGAGACCTGGCCATGCTGTCCATACGGAGTCCAACGCATACGGTGCAGAGAGTGGTGTCAAGCAAAGGCTGAGTTTGGTCACTGCAGGGAGTAGAGTCGCGAATTGGCTCAAGCTAGGCTCGATCAGATACATCGTCAAGAAGAGTTCAGAGACAGTGGGATGAGCCCAGCTCTGGCAGATGGTCAGTATTGGGGCGGTGTCTACGTCTCCAGCAACTTCCCCACCACCACGACCACCTTCAAGGTTTCTGCGCTGGTCCAGGTTGCAATGCTTAAACTTTTTGAGTCGCGGGAAAGTGGTGGCAAGCGTCTTGCCCTCACTCAAGAATGGCCAGTCGAACTTCTTGTCGAGAATGAAGTTCTCCACGGCGTGCAGTTCAGGTATGATCATTGCGGTTGGAGGCACGTTCCCACTGATCAGTTTTACTTCAAGTCTTCGAAGTGTGGAAGCCTGTGAGGTCAAGAAAGTAGAAAGAAGTTCCTGGGTGAGTTGCTCCCTTCTAAGGTTTTCGGATGTCACAAACTCCTTGAGGCGAAGTTGCCCGACTCCTTCGATTCCGAGTCCGACGTCCCTTTGGCGTGTGGCGAGTTGAATGAGGATACGCAGTTCATCCGCTTTCAAGCTATGAGCGGTGAGGGAGTTGAGGTTTGCAAAGTGAATGTTCCACTCCCACCACACGTTTAATACCGCCAGACGGTCTGAATAATAATTGCAGAGTTGCAGGGTCGTCAGGTGCTTGGCGCAGCGAAAGAGATCCAAATGCAGATCGCGTAGGAGGGCAACACGTGGAGGCCAATAGGTGACGGAGAGGCTCGTGAGGCTGGGAAGCTCTTTCACGTGTGCCCACACTCCCAGTACCTCAGCTCTTACATTGTGTATGTTGACTGTGAGACTGACCAACTGGATTGTGGAATCAAATATAATTTGGCGAACTTTGTTGAGCAGATTCATTATTGGATTCATTGTGTTCATCACTCGGATATCGAGATGAGTCGCAGAGTGACCACACACTTGCAAGAATTCCTTCACCCAATCTTCGTCTGCACTGCAGTCCCAGCCCCTGAAGAACCTCAGTCGATACTTGGCAAATGGAATCAATTGGCTGGACTTCATGAGGGTAAGAAAAGCTTCAGCTCCTCTCGGTCCACCTTGCTCCAGCTCAATTGGACGGTGTCGTTTGCTGAGTTTAGGAACGAAAGCTTTGTTCCAGAGAGTGTTTGTTCGGCGAAGGGGAGCGAGATTTGTAGTCGGGAGCTGTCGAGCAATCGCTGCCAGGACCAGATGATTATTGAATATTGTGGCTGCTGCAGGAGGAGTCTAAACACACGATGCGATGGTTTTAAATTTACTATTTAAGGCCAAGGCTAATTAATGATTATTTTTGAATATTCAACTATTAATTTTGTACTATACCTCAATCTCATCCGCCGGGAAGTCAGTACTTTTCTTGTCTATCCAATTCGCTGGCCTTCGCGTGATTGAGGTCTGACATTCACAGACTTCATCCCCTTCGACGTACTCTTCCATTTTGGCTTGTTCACTCATTAGTACGCTCCTGTTTCATACGTTGTGATCTGTGAATAGGACCTGCACAGACTCTGGACGAACTTTGTGAAATGAATGAGAATGTGAATGAAGGAATGTAAGGCTTGAATTAGTGGACCTTCATTCGACGAAGTGAGGACTGAAGAGGACGCTCATGGAAAAGAGAAACGACAGTTTGCCCTCAGGTTCGTCTGCAAAGCAAAGTCATGTGCATGGAAAAGTAGGAAAAGTTTTAAATAGAAAACTAAATACTTTTGTCTCATGGTGTGTTCAAACTTCAAACTCCATGCAGTCAACTGAATTTTTTATCTTACCACGCAACGCATACGTTGAATTCCGAATGCTAAACTGACATCAAATTCTTTTATCCTTGTCGATCACACGCAACAGAAGAGAGACCATAAAAATGCAAAACATCGTCATCAGAAAATTCTGATGTCATCAAGGCCATCGATGTCCTTTACATCCTTGACATTGCGCATTTATTTGACATCATTTTCGAAATTAAAATTTTAGGTTAACTTTCTTTGTGAAGCATGCGGTTGACAATGCGCCACACAGCACAATCTGGAAGTTCACGAGCGGAAACACACTGGGAACAAACCATTCAGGTACCACCTGTGCGAGTGGACCTTTACTTCCGCTCATGGTCTGCACCAGCATCTTAGGACACACACGGGAGAGGAGCCATTTCCTTGTGAAGCATGCGGTTGCTCATATGTGGCGGCGAAAGATACTTGGACACAAGACATTAAGGCAATTGACAACAAATGGGACGAGGAGGCTCAAAAGTACCAGGCAAGAATCAGGGTCCAGTGAGCTAGTGAGCAGTGAGTCTGCTGAAACTGAAGTGTAGTAAAGAAAAGTGGGATTGAATGGTTCAATATTTATGTCCTTTGTGTACCAAATAAATGAACACATTCCTCCCTTATCCAGTACTACCTTTCATGAATTCAATTCTTTCGTTCGGGTAGCCATTTATGCGATGTGTGTGACGTGACAGATTGAAGAATGATGAAGTTCAGGGTTAGCTTAAATGATGAATGATGAAAACTAAAAGCTTCAGCAAGCAAGCGTGGGTGATTGCAAACCACAAACTCCGCAAATTGTGGAAAAGTAGAGACGGTGGGTGAGAGAAGAGTGAGTGTATTAATGCAATTTTTTCGAGATTAATGAAACGAATTTCATGTCAGATCAGCTCAACTTTGGTTTTGTTACAAAAAAGGTAGCTAGGGTCAATGTGCGAATGTAGGTGTGCATGTGAAAGGTCTCCAAACCTTTCAACTCAAAACATAAATCGAATCAACGAAACAGAAGGGTGGGATAGGCACCTGATCGAGTGGACTTGTTGACAACTGTGTTAATTGTAGCAACTTTGTAGGGAATTGAATTGAAGCACAATCTGCCACAGCAAATCTGATTAGAAAACCTTCTATTTCTTCAATTGTCATCAGAGCACTGATGCTGAATTTTATTACAAAATACGCATGCAAATATTTCATATATTCTAGACATCAATGAAGACAAACGGGTGCAGAGCCTTGCGAATGACAGCCATGCAGTTGTCAGATAACAATGCTCTAGATGGGTGCAGCGTGACAGCACATTCGATGACAATTTCTTGCAAAGTGGGACTCGCAAGCGCAAGACCAAAGTAGCCTCCCAAGTCGGTCAAACTTTAATCATTGTACGCTACACTTAGTTTGACTTTGAATGACCGCAGCTGCTTCAGATTGCTTATCCCCGGCTGATACTCCTTATCTCCAATTATCTGCCGTATCTTGTCAGGTGTTAGTGCGGTTGTTCTCGTTACAGATTGAAGTTCATGTCGCAGAACTGCAAAGTCGGATTCCGGGATACCTGAAAGAAGTGGATCCAGCTTTAATGTTTCTCCTTTACGACCCAATAGACTGTCTGCTCGCCAGGAAAGGTGCAGCTGCTGCAGAGCTGGCCATAGTGTCCATAAAGATACGATTTCGTCCTGCTCAGTTGACCAGAGTTGTAGCTCCACGCATGTGACGGAAGGGAATAGGCTCACGAGTCGCTGCTCAAGTCCCAAGATGATCGAGGGCTCAGTCCGCAACTCCGTCACGCCATCGTGCACAAATGGGTCAAAGTCGTCGATCTCTTCGCCAAGTAATCCTCGCCACAAAGGAGGCATTTGATCAAGTTTAAAGACCTTGAGACCAGGGAACGTTCCATTTGCTGTTCCCCCATCATACCGTACAGGTACTTCAGGTACTGCTTCGCTGGGACCCCAACCAATCAGATATGCTCCGAAAATGTCAAGACCGTTCATCTGAGGAAGGTGAATGGAGACCAATTTGTGAAGGTCCGTGCTCACAAGGTCAATATTAAGTTCAATATCCAGACTACGAAGTGAGGTGGCCTGCAAGAGGAGAAAGTTGGTTAGCAGTTGGTTAGTCTGAATCAAGTTCTGATTGTCATATCCGATGCGAGCTGCAAAGGTTTCTAGGCGGAGTGGATTCTGTGTACAGTGAGCCAAATCAGTCAGTAGCTGCAGTTCAGTCAGTGTCAGTTCAGTGATTGTTAGTTCCTTCAGTCGGTTACGATGAGTAGCTGACTTCTTTAGTGCATTTCCAGACTGATTTCCAGACTGTGTTCTCGATCTGAAATATTATCCAGCTGTAGACACTTCAAGTTCGTGGCACTGTGTACCAAGTCAATGAGTAGGTCGTCAAAAAGCGGCTGCATTAAACCAATGGAACCTCTGCCGTGGAACTGTATCGTTTTCAGTTTTGGTAGCTCCGAAACTTCGGTTTTTTCAAAAATCATCGGACTGTAGATGTATGCAGGGTCCCAGACAGGAAAAGGATTATCTTTTTTATCGTAAGTGTAGAGATCGAGATGTTCAAGCTCGGGTGACAAGTCAAAAATCACTTTGCGTATTCTGTTGAAGTCATATGGTTCGCGTTGTGGCTTCAAACATAAACTTCGAATGGATCCAGCACATGTGAAGAAGAACTCATGGAATTCCTGGGCGGAATTCATGTGATTCAGGTCGTAGATCTTGTACTTGGTGATTGGGATTCGGGTGCTGGCGTTCATTAGTTCAGTGAAGTCACTCAATCGGTTGACGAACTGGCCGTTTGGACGGTCTGGGTTGTAGTGGTTCCAGCTACCACCCGACATCAACTTAGCAGCATCGATATTACGCTCATCGTCGTCATCCTCATCGCATGCGAATCGATTCAGAACCGCAGTTGCTGCTTTCTTGATTTCAGGTACAAATATTTGATTCCACATTGAGCAGGTGAGGCGTAGACGCAGCAGATCCTTCAGGGGCAAATTGGTCGCAGCTTTTGACAAGACCTAAACATCATAAAACGCATTTATTATATTCATTCATACATTCACACTATTGCGTGACAATCATCGAGATCATTGAAAGGTTGGATCATCATGGTCTTACAAGTTCGTTGTTGTACACTTTAGTGCCGAGTCCAAACATTTCGACGTTCCGGCAACCACTCAGCTCGAATGAAGATTCATTGCCTAGTGAGGAATCTTGTGATGATGATGGCACTTGTGGCTGGGATTCAACCTTAGTGGGCAGTGGGTCATGGTGATACATTTTACCCTTCGAGTTCATTTCGAAATTCGAATTATGAATCCCGGCAGCACCACTGCTTCGACTCTTGTTGACTATCGACACTCAAATGCACCAAAAGGTTAAGTTATTTACTGGCTTTAATCTGACACCTTGACTTCAAACAATCACGCAGCGTTCACTGCACACACGTTGGACGGACATTGCGCAGGCACCAAATGCACAGCACAGATGTTAAATCGCAATTCGAAATTACACGGGCCTCTCAATTCGCACCGCTCTTTGTTCACATTTTCGCGTCTTCATCACAACTTTGTTAACGACTCTCGTCTGAATCAGATCTCGGTGCATTGTGCCTAACTAGATGATGAGTCGTGATGGTGTGGTATTCAATTCATTGTACCCATCCAATGCAATGGGGTAACTATATTCAATCTATTTCACATGTGGAATTCAAGGTATTAAATGAACATACTGAACATATACTGCTGTCCTTTCTTTGGATTTGACCCTCTTAATTAGTGCTGAAACTAAAGAAATGATCCCAGTGACTGAATTGGAAGTTAAGGCTGCCATCAAAACAGTAAATAGAGCACCGAGTTAAGTGATGCATTGCCCTTTCCACTGCCGCTACTAAACACAAATAGCATTCGGATGGGTCTGGTTCCCAATCAGTTTAAGCTATGTTTAGTTAGGCCATTGTATATGGGTGGTAAAGTCAGTGTGACTGATCCCAAATCCGACAGGCCTGTTGCCAACATCACGACTCTCGTTATAGTGTTCGAGAAGATATTGCGAACAAGGTTTCAACTAGAACTGAATGCTTCAGAACTCTAATTCATGAACAACATGGGTTTAAGAATTCCAGATGGTGTCAATCAGCTGTTTCGGTGACTACCCAGAAGATTTTTTTTGATTGACACGATTCATAAGCCGGAGGGAAATCATATGCTACATTCGTGGACCTAAAAAGTGTCCTTCCATCTATCAACAGGTGTTGGCTTCTAATATGCATTTATTATTCTACCATTTTAAGATTTTACATTTTCTATTTGTGTATCGTATCGCCGTGATGAATCATGATGGAAATGTATCACAGCATTGTACGTATTCCATTGGAACATTGGGATTCGGTGATTGTTCATTTACCCAGTGGAATGGTTAGTTGATCCTCCAGTCAGTCAGTCATTTAGTTCATCATCCATTCATACAGCCATCGGAGTCTCGCATCGTCAGGAATATTGCACAGTAAGTTTTTATTATTGGATTCGGTGTCAGAACGGTGCATGCAGCGTTGGATCTGAGAAAGGACGGGTTAGTTTATTTGGTAGAATAAGGGAAGGATACGGATCTGGGCAGTTTGCTTCTCTGGCTTCTGGCTGACCAAACTTTTGCTCGTATTGTTTTTAAACTGAATAAAACGAATTGAAGGTTAGTTATTAGCCCGCGCCAAGTGGGCTATTGTTTTCGTTGGCGTGTCCGTCCGTCTGTCTGTGCGTTTGCATCTATTTTTTGAAGGTTTCAATGCTAATTTTGCAGCGTACTGCAGCGGTCGGGAAGCCGAGGTGGAGGTGTAGAATCTGCAGCAAATTAAAAAGCGACGGGAAGCGGCGCTTCATAATTATGAAAAGTTGACTAGAAAACATTTTGAGCGCTAATTTAAGTAGGAAACATTTTTCTGAGGTATGAGTGTATAGATGGGTGCGTTACTTTATAAATGTTGCTTCTCCCTTCGCTATCGTTTAAACACATTTACGTGATAATTCCTTTTACTTAACCTGCTCGGTCCTTGCGGCATTGGCCATAGACCTAGCATAAACACATTTACGTAGGAAACGTTTTTCTGAGGTATAAGTGTATAGATGGGTGCATTAACATATAAATGTTGCTTCGTCGTTCTTCGCTCGTATTTGAACACATTTATATAGCAAACATTTTTCTAAGGTATAAGTGTACAAATGTTCGTTTTAACTTATAAATGTTGCTACTTCGTTCTTCGCTCTCATTTGAACACATTCATATAGGAAACATTTTTCTGAGATAGAAGTGTATAAATGGATGCGTTAACTTATAAATGTTGCTTCTTCTTTCTTCGCTGTTGTTGGAACACGTTTACATCGGTTTCGTTTTTTATTGCTTTCAGCCTGGTTTCAATCTTAGCTTTAACACATTTACAGTTTTAAGCTTCTCTGTTGTTTGAACACATTTACATCAGTTTCTAGCTTCGCTGTTGTTTGAACACATTTACATCAGTTTCTAGCTTCGCTGTTGTTGGAACACGTTTACATCGGTTTCAAGCTTCGCTGTTGTATGAACACGTTTACATCGGTTTCAAGCTTCGCCTCTGGTTGAACAGATCTACATCGCCTTCAAGTTGCGCTACCGTTTGAATGCATCTACATCGGCTTTACCTTTCACAATTGTATGACTGCTGAAAAGGTTCACAGCGAACTTAGGTTCAAATCTATTTCCTTTGATCGAATTTTATTGCGTCTCAATTAATTTGTCTTTAATTTACCCCATGGAGTGGCAGACTATCGAATTTTATTGAGTTAGAATTAATATGCCGTTCCCGACAGATTCCAAAATCTCAATCCTCATCTGGCGGGCTCTTAAACTTAGCTCGCTAAGTTCGTATTTTATAATTGGTATACAAATAAACAACTTTAACTCAAATTGGTATAATTTAACTCTAAAATATGACTCATGTTCATGACGATACCGCTAATGCTGGCGCGGCCGAGGCGGGCCACGTTGCGGTAGAGTGAGAGGGGCAGAGTAACACAGCGCGTGGCTGTCACAATTACCGTCTCCCGTTCGAGGGTGCGTGTGGCGTCCGCGTGGTGGAAGTGGAAGGCGCCGAGGACTTTGGTGAATGTGTCGCCCACAATGACATTGCATGAGACCATTGCGATGCATGGGTACTCCAGCTGGAGGGCAGAGAAGACGAAGTAGCCTGGACGTCCGAAGGCGGCGTGCATGAGGCCCTGGTAGGAGGAGGAGCAGCTGAGTTCTGCCGCACGAACGATGAGTGCGAGTGAGTAGTCGCTTTGGGCGGCAACAAGGGCGAAGAGGAGGAGGCCAGGTCCGACGCCTGCTTGGTGGAGTGCGTAGGGCATGCCGATGACGCCTGAACCCAGGATGGAATTGATGTAGTTGTAGCTCGTGTACGCTCTCCCGTTCTTCAGCACGAACAACTCGCCTTCGTCGACTGGAACGAGTTGTGCGATGTCTCTGGAGTCGGGGTTGGGTGGTGGCGGTGGGGCGTCGGTTGGGTTGTTGGTTGCCTCCTCCGGAACTGCGACTGTCGTCACTGTTGTAGTCGAGTCGAGAGCAGTCGGATCAGTCCAGGCGATGGTGATATCTCGAGATATACATTCAGGCGACGCATGTTTGGAATTTCTTTGACAATACTGGTCACAGCCACTCTTGGTTCTTCTTCTTGGTCGCTGTCATGCACGTCCTTGTCGTGAAATTGAATTCCGAAATCGGTCAGCGCTGGAGTCCATTCAAATAGAATTTGGCGGAGTATGTCCATGTCCATCTTCGCCGGACGATCCTCAAATCTCCAATTGGGATCAGCCATATTTACGCAAATAATACTTTCATCGTCCACTTGAAGTTCCTAAACTGTGCAGTTGTTTATTTTTAGTAAGGCGCAACCAAATTACAGACATCATTGTAGCGATAAGTGAAATCCATACAATCAGTAAAATTGAGATATGATGTAAGGTTTAAGAGTTGAAAGACTAAAATTAAAATTAAAATTAAAATTAAAATTAAAATTTAAAATTAAAATTAAAATGAAAATGAAAATTAAAATTAGAAGTTCCTTGATGGGTGCATGTGCGCCACAGGCTGAGAATAAGTCGCTCATCTGTTTGTAGTTCACCCGAGTCGGCACTGGAATTGTGTAGCGCTTGAATGGCAGTGGCAGAGTTGAACAACGCGACGGTGACCTCAGGAAGTTTGTGTACTCAGACATGTTCACCCTTTTGGGTCTGCCGCTATCATGATGACCTTCACCTTGTTGGATGTTTGTCCCATTTATTTCCAGGATCAGTGGAACATGCTTGTCTTCGATCTTGGGTGCACAAGCGTCGTTCCATTTGGAGCAAGTTGATCGTACACGGCGGAGATCGTCGATGGCCAGATGTGAAGCAATCTCAGACAGAACCTGGAAGTTAAAAGTATAGAAATGTGATAAAAGTAATAAAGGAATTTGATTATTTGATTGTATTAATTTCCTATCTTGCTTGTAATTAAAAACTTACCAATTCATTCTGCACTACACAAGATGCCATGGATTTAGATCCACATATCTGATTTCCACACCACATACACATTTCAGACTAAGTGAAGGTGAATGCCAATCAGCGCACTAACCAGAGTCAGCCCCGTGATACCAGTGAATCAGCCCCGGTGATTCTGATTGCAAATTGTTCAACTGAAAACAACCTTGATGATGACAACTTCACGAGACTCAGTTCACAGTTTCTTTTCATAACCTTTCTCCAAGAATCGAGATTCAAAGTACAGACGGGCGATAACATCAAAATCAAGGAAAACAACTTTTTTTACCACGATACGAAATCGCACTTTGTTTGCTTTAGTGTTGTGTAACGATCTGATCTGTGATCTGAAATTGATTGACACGCAATACTTGACAAACTAACTGCAGATCGGCGAGATCAAATATCGGGGCACAACTCACTCGATCTTGAACTATTGGTTCACAGATCGGATGAACCAGATGTAGATTCGCAGATTCGGATGAGAATTAAATGAGAACACAAAACAGACTTGAAGATTAATGATAATTTAAACCAATCAACTCTCGATCAGGTTGGGCTTCAGACACAAACTCAAAAGAATGATGAATGACGAATGAGAACTCAGTTCGAAGAATACTTCACCGATCGATCAGAGCCTGAATCAGGGTCTGTCAGTCAGGAGTTAGTAAACTCACAGCTACACAGTTTAGGTGTAAGATGAGTCTTTGATTTGGGGATCCAGGATCCAGAAATCATGAAAACTAAATAATACAAAAAGAGTGAACTGGATCCGAACTACATTATCGAGCTCTCCACTCTAACCTAACTATACTTACTATGTTGAATACAAGTGACTGGTGATCCAAGTGACTTGACTTTGCAGTGACGAACACTAGAGTGGTGATCTGCAGCAAATGAAGTGACAATGACAGCAAAAGCTGGTACAACAAAAGTTACAAGTTAACAGTTCAAAGTCAGGAATACAAATGACTGGAGCAACTTACTTGTTGATCCTTGTATAGTTGCAGTGCGGACTCCGAGAGATGGTCGAGGAGGCTGCACTGGATTGAACTGGTTTTAATTAAATTAAATACCTGAAATACTTTGAGTTCAAATTGAAATGTGAGGCAAATTCAGGCAAATGTGTTAACGTGTGTGTATTATAAACTAGGCTGTCTGTTTAATAATATCTGGGCATTAAAAACACAAACCTCTCGAGAAGGTCTTTAGCAAGCTTATGCCACTTTGGTTCCTTGGCGTTGCTTGACACAAATATGAAAATTGACTAAGTAACAAATATTGACTAAGTAACGTAGAAGTCCTTACTAAGGACACCTTTTAAAGATAGTGGCCCCGTGTACAAAGGAAAGGATCGGAACTCCGTTCCTTTCCAATTACTGAGCTCGCCGAGCCCACGAGGTTTCCTGGAAAATTCAGAGGGGAAACGAGGTACGAATTTTTTTAACCTGTCAGAAATTGTACTAATTCCACGCCTACTGAGTCTACATGCCAACCGCCTGCCATCCACATGTTCAACATTCGTTTAGTGATGCCAAGGCAGACCAAATGTAAATAGTCTAAGGGAAACTGTGAGACGAGCCCAACCCTAAGACTCACTAACGGAGACGTGTAACTATGATGACGTGCATCATTTAAAGATCTAAATGACTCGTCAGTTCGAAGAGATGAACCCAAAGTGAATGAACTATATAAAGTGAGCTCACTTGCTGGACTACTGTCAAAAAATGAAGATTGGCAATTCTTTCGTAGGTCAATGTAAATTACTTGTCCTGGAGACAACAAATGATCGATCTGTGGTGCACTGTGT
>JAQIYH010000171.1:0-12273 GCA_034700885.1 Paratullbergia callipygos | reverse complement strand
AATAAGTGTGCTAAATCATCTCTACGACACAGCATCACAATGTACCAGAAGAATGCAAGGAAGTATGCGGGTGTTATGCATACCGACATGAGACGAATGCCAAGACTGAGAAGCGGTTTTTGACTATTCATCACGTACAATATGGTTCTTACATTGGAAGAAAGTTGAATTACACCAGAAATCAAAAGCACAACTGCACTTATCTTCTTCAACCATGATTTTGTGGGTGTTAATAACTTTTTCTCTGGATTCCAATCCAAAGCAATGATTCCGGCATTACTTAACACTGATGCATACAGCTCAAAGATGCGCAACTCTGGTTGAGTCAGCATTTTAGGTTGGTTGTTCTCAAATGTTATACTGATCTTTGATCTATGAACAGTTGTCCGTATTTCTATTATCAAATCTATGAATATCAAACCAGTTGCATGTACTAACTTGCACCCGAGTAATTATTTCGTACAATGGCAAAACACGTCATCACAATTCTCAAAATTGACAGTTTCAACATTATAATTTAGCGTAGCAAAATATTACTGCGAGATGGTTTATTGATTTGGATCTGAAATCAGATAGAAATTGTACGTACGTTTAACAAAAGAGAAATTACGACCCCATCGCTACCAATAAATATAGGGTTGAGGCTGCAATTATTTATCTTGCTGCTGCTCTATTGAGAAATATATGAAATTCCAAACTTATTCTAGCCCTCCCTAATTTGGGGGTGAACCAAATGGTGGTACTCTTCTCATTAACTAAATTGACTTTTGAATCTAATTATTAAGGTTGGTGGTCAAACAGGTAATCAGTAGCATGCTTCATGCAAGTTTAGCGCTCGGTTCACCAAGATTAATAAACAGATTTGAAGGACACAATCTGCACATTTTCATAATTGGTAGCCACTGCTCCAAAAGTGGAATTTAAATAATTTTTTTTAATATTGACCTGTCCGTCCACGTGCGTGTGATTTGAAAGTGAGTCTCACGTAGCAATGGCTGAAATTGTTGTGTAATTACCCAGTCAAGTGAACCAATAGTTCGCAATTTAAAACTTGTACATCGATAATTTACTGAACGTCAACTTTTGTTTTTCTTCCAATGAATAATTATTGCAAATCGATGCATGTGAACTGTAATTTCACCAACTTTTCTCTTCTCATCAATAAAGATCTTCCTTCTAATTTGCAATTAATTATTTATTAGATGTCCACTTGCCCTCCATACAAAAGAAAATGCATATAAAGAAATGTTTCATTCAAGGATTCAAGACAAGTTATTCATACTCACAGACGAGTATTGCAGATTCAGGTTTGAGAATTCGAACTGTAAAAGATCGCAGTCATGATTTCACAAACTGAACTCAATGTAATCGAAAGTTGTGCACGTTTAATCAGTCGTACTGGAATATTTGCTTTAGATTGGGATCCAAGCAAGAAGATCTTGAAACGTACTTTGTATTGGTGGAAATATACAACTCCCATACTATATACAATCTCAGGTGTAATACAAATTTTGTATCAATTAAAGACGGCAAGACGTGTATTTCAATCTGATGGTGGAATTCTAAAAGCAGATTTTCGTATCGCATCGTTTGTATTTCTTACTGAATATTGTCTTGTCCTTACATGGCATTCAATAATTGTATGGCGAAGGAATGAGGTGGCACACTTATTCAACGTTATGCATTTTTACAACCGGAAGCAAGATGTGTCCCCTGCAGTCACTACAAGAGCAAAAGTTTTTGAGTACAGTCAGCAGCTCCTGTACTCTATTTGTATAGCAAGCCTGCCTGCATTTGGTCTGTTCGAATACTTTGTAAAACAAGAAGACAACTGGTCTGCTACCTTATTAATTCTGTTTGTTCTTCAAGAAATGACTTATCATCTTCTGTGTACAGTAATTTTCTCAACCATCGTTACGATAATGTACACTTTCCTCATAATTGAAAATGATGGACTCAAAGAAGAATTGCTTCCATCCGACGACTTCGACTTGGCTCAAGGTCTCCACAAATACACTGTTCTAACTCTTATTTGTGGAATGGTCAATGGAACGATGTGTACAGGAATTGTACCACTACTCAAATGGGTTCTTAGCCTACTTGCTATGATTACATTCATTGTAGTTGTCCAACTTCCTACCATCAATATTACAATAACTTCCTTGAAAATGATTTATCTTGCTGCCACCATTTACATCTGGATCACACTTGTGCTTATGGGGAATATGATGAGTTGTGTATGGTCATCAGGTCAGGCGTATGTCCATTCCCTGAGGTTAATGCACCACAGCAGCATCAGCAGCAGCACTTGTCAAAACATGGTCAAATCTGTCATAAGATCCTTGGGTCCGATTCGTGTCACAATTGGTGGAATGTATCATATGGAGAAAGATGCAAAGTTGACGTTGATAAATTTCATAATTTCTGGAACAATGAATATGCTACTTTTAACTAATAAGTTATAAATACACAAATATAAGTTGTAAATGTGTACACACAAATATTGTCGACTACTATATAAATGTATGTTTCTAGCATGGAGTTCGTGTTAATTTTAAGTTAATTAAAATCCATTAAATTATTCCAAAAAATTCCACTAAAAATTCAAGTCAAACTATAGAGTTAAAGACTTGAGAAGATTTTAATAAGTCTTTATGTGTATCCAAAGACAAGTATTATGCTCATGGTTCCATTGATAATAAAATCAGCAAATGTACATTTGGCTTCTTTCTCCATGTGATACCGGCCACCAATACTGACACGTACTGGAGGTAGTGAGTTGACAACCATCTTTGCAAGTCTCTTCTCCTTCCAATGATGAAATTGGTGGCATGTCCCCAACATACACTTCAATGAATGAATACGAGCCTGACTTGAGTACCATACTGAACTCAACATGTTGCCACCAATTATCATCACACCCCAAGCATAGATTGATATAGCAAACCTAAACCATTTGAATGCCATCGCATTGAAACTAGTTGGATGAATCTTTATCATCAAACTGAATCCAAACATAGTTATCAGATTTAGAACATATTTTAGCAATGGAATGATTGCAGAAGCAATTGCATCATTGTACATCGAACATAATATATGCAACGTTTTGTAGTGGAGACCAAGCGATGAAATTTGGAATGTATTAGAATCTGGTTGTCTTTTTGTCTGTCTTAGATGAGGATAAAGAGGAAGAGGAGACACCCTCATGATCACCAAAAAGACGTACGTGAATATTTCAATATGAGCAAATAACAACATTGCCAAGAGACCAGTCAAGCTTTGATGTAATAAAAACCATTGTAAAATACAAGGATTCCAATTTCCAGCAGATTGTTTTACAAAATATTCACCTACAATTGTAGTTGGTATTAATCCAGCTGCAACAATCCATAACAGAATATGACTGTAGTAAAAATATTTTTCTCTTCTATTTGTCTTTCTGCCACTTTTTTGTCCATGCAGATATTTAGCTTTTCCACCGGCAATGTTTTCTTTTCGACAGTACATCAACATTTGATTGAATAGATGAACCAAGTCTTGAGTTTTCCAAACGATTGTTAAATTCCAAACATAAAATAAACAATATACAGGAAGGAGAATGAGCGGCATGAGTCCAAGTCCTAAGTTTGAAATCGAATCTTCTTGAGTACGAATAGTATGGAATATGTTCAATACTTCAACTCCAAGAAACCAGATTTGAATTGGAGAGGACAAGTTGTATAGAATACAGATTCCATACTTGAGTGGTGATGATGTGGGATGAAGTAGTTTTGTATTTTCATTCCAATCCAGAGCGAACAATCCATATGTACTCATCACTGATAAATAACCTTGGATGATTTTTAATTCCGTTTGCGTGAGCATTTTGGTTTCCTGGATGTTCTCCAGCAGAACTTTATCAGCTAATGCTACTTTTTTTATTTTTAAAACCCACCCGTAGTAATGAAACTAATTTCAACTTGCTCAGTTTCAGTTTCAAAAATGAGCAGGATGGGAACACTCCACTATTGAGGTCATTAATTCAAAATTGTTACAAAGGGAAGGCAGTCGAAATTATTCAAATTGGTAAATTTCTTGGCAATGCATCCAAGAAATTGTTAACAACATACTTGGTAGCCTTCGTGCCTCGTGCCAATTTTCCGGGCATATTAAAGTGTTCTCCATTGGTCATAAATTGCTATGCACTGGAAAACAAGAACATTAGGCCCGGAGTGAATTTATTGTCCTCGTGTGAATCGCGCCACTCAATTTGCAATTGCCATTTATTATGTACTGCATTATGCAGTACATTATGTATTCGACTCTGTCTCTCCGTGCTCAAAACTTGTGTTTCTTACTAGTCAGAAACGGTTTAGAATATTGGCACGAAATTTTCGCCACATGTTGCACTTAGTTATGGCTCAGCACTGCATAAATTTCAGAACATTCGGTGAACTTTGACCCGAGTTATTCAAGTTTCAAAATTTCTATATGTACATGTTATAAGGCATGGACGAAATCTGAGGAAGACTTGAGACATGCAGCAAGCAGTCCTTGGGTTTGCGGAATTCGTACAAAAGTTCAGCTCGTTGCCGATTATGAAACGTTTTCGTTAACGCTGTTGAGTAGGCAATGCGTATGCATTCACGCATTGTTACAACATAATGTGATGGAGTCAATCGGAAGTAGATAAAAATTAGTGTCTAGAATTGAAGTTCGTTCATTTGGGATCAAATTAGTTAGCTGCTGAACATTGTACGAATTTGTGGGAAGTATTTACTATTAAGCATAACCGTATTTATAGCTTTCATCACTGAAAATTAATTAATTGCTCATAAGTTAGTGCAGTACATTTTTAGACTTTGATTACAGAGTTTATTTATAATTTCCAATCGGGCAATGATTTTTAAAGAATATAATTTTGGTGATTTCTTGTGTTCAAAATGTATAGTGCATAAAGGGGACTTCCTGGAGGAGTTTTGGATTCTTGCGATTTGGCATTTCAATAAATTGTTTTATTCAGGTTGCATCATCTCTAAAAAAAAACATAAAAACAATTCGCTTTTAGAATCAAGCGTTTGGGTGAAGAATTTACTATTTGTATTCTCTATTCTCATCACCTACTTTGAATTGATTCTTCTAAAGCTGCTATTTCAGCCAACAAACTTTGGACCATGATTGGGTTGGGAGGAACTCTCATTTCCTCAGTTCGCAGTTCCTCTCGCTTCTCCCCTTGTTGTGTTCTCAAGTAGAAGAGAGAGATTACAACTCCTATTGGCTTTTTATGCAAAATGATGTCTTGGGTTTTCGCCATTTCAGCTGCTTCTACAGGGGGCTTGGGAGGAGACCGACGAGGAAACCTGTAAATAAGATTCATTTTACAGTATTCTTCCTTCTTTCAAGTTTCGCAGGGTGCTTATCACTTATCACACGGCCCGTGTCCCTTGATCAGGGTGTTCCAATCAGCAAAAATGTATTGGGACAACTTGGCGACCGATTGTTGACTTTTTGATCAATTGACAAATTGCGTATGGCAACAGTTGGAAGCCGAGAGATTATGCAGTGGTATAAAGAAAAGAAGAATGACAAGAAATATAACAAACGGTAGAATGTCGCCAAATCATCCTCACAAAATTTTGCTGATTGAAATACCCTGATCAAGTGAGACAAGCCGTCTTGTTTTGCCGAGGAGTGAGGTTTTGTAAACTAAAAGGTACTCACATTTTTAAATCACTTTTTCTGTGTAAATTAAAGTTATTGACGAACTTATTTGATCTGAAGCAGCTAATGAAATGTGATAATGCGATAGATTCAGAAGCTGAATTGAGACTAAAGTGTAGGAAACTAAAGTGATAGCAGGACATAAGCCATCACTAGAATGAAGTCCCACTCGCTAACTATGCAAGTTTCATTGTACATAATTTTCCAAATCAGTTGCAGTTGCTATCCAGAGCACTTTGTCTGGATGGCGTGTTCACATTTTATTCCATTTGTCCTTTGAAAGGACACATTTCTACTTTACTTTGCAAGCATGAAGGGCACTGAGGCTGAGGGCAGGCCTTATCCTATCTATGATGAGAACAGCTTCAACAAATTTCCAAGATAGAAGGAATGATTAGCGTACTAGGTACGCAAATTATCAAGCACCATCACCACCGAAGGGAAGGACTATCCAACATATTAGCTGAGACGGAATGGAATTATATTCTTACCTTGTAGTTCGTGTAGATGCAAATGTTACTGGAGACGACACGAAGTCTTTGCAACTGTGGCCTTGACCGGTTGACTAAATGCTCAAATTAGTTAAATTAAGTTTAGTAGGCAAGTTCACTTGAACGGGAAGCTGACGTTGATAACAATATTTCTTTACGTATGAACTTTCGGATTAGCAATGATACCAATGTTTCAGTTTGCAGTTTGCAGTACTTCAGAACCAACTCTTATGAATTACATACAACATTGGACAATAAGGAAAATCGAAGAGGATGATATCATTCGGACCTTTCAGACACCCAAGCAAAGCCAAAAACATATATAAATTACCTTCTCTCATTCTCATTCTTCTATTCAATTTTCTTGTGAAAGGTATTCAGCATTTAGCACTATTTATTTTATACAACTTCAAAAATCCAAAATTGGGTTGAATTCTTCTTCAAGGCATGATAGAAAGAAATGCCATTTTTAGAATTTCTGGGAACCCTTTTAATCCCTTCATCCGCTCAAAGTACTACATTGTAATCCGGTTGTGTAGCATTTATCTTGAAGCGTCCTTTGCTAGCCTTACTTCAAATTTTATGGAATTTGATATTTGACATGGACTGATGGTATTTTAGTATTTTTCATCATGGTTCACGGCTGCTTGCTGCTGGTTTTAGTGGTGACCTACGCCTACAGCAATGGACAGAGTGTCACCGAACATGCACCACATACAATCAAATATCCAAATGGGAAAAGCAGAATAGTTAACAACAGGGATATAATATTTTTATTCAATATTTGATTCATATTGTAGTAGTGGTAGTTAGTATGTAGTTATGTAGTATGATATTATAGTATAGTATATTATATGTATGTATAAGTTGTATGAGGAAAACAAGAAATAAGAAATAAGAAATTCACACAAAAAAATGGAGTATTATACATTGGATTCCATACATTTTATGGTACTTCTGTTATGTATTTATGTAACACCAGTAAATACTATCTGCTAATTAAGTCAATAGTCAAATCAATCAGGAAAAAAAATCGTGAATTTGAACTAAAGATGAGAAGACCTTACTTTATAATTTACTTTTTGTGTAATTCTAATAATTTCAAGTCATGTCTGCATAAAAACAAATCACATCATGAAAATGAACCAATAAATTATGTTTTGGTGAGATTGCAAACTACGTGGTACCGTACAGTAGAGAACAGAACGAACAGATTTGTTATGACTTTTACTTCTTCCATTCAATTTGTCTGCATCTGCACTGCACTGCTGCATACTTTCAAGATTCCAATAATATTTATTACAATACATGTTCGGTTGTTTGCTCACTGATAATAATCTGCTAATTTACTACATACTAATTTAAAAACTGCACTAATTAATATTATTACAACTATATAATAGTAGAATTAGTACATATATGCATGTAAATAAGTACCATATGTTAATTCATGATGATCGTCATACAATTGTATTGGAATTCACTCACTCACTGATTGATTGATTGTAGGATTGGCTCATTGGCTGGCTGGCTGATCTTTTCTTTTCCTTTCTTGAAAACAAACAGTTACAACAAAATGACCAAAAATTCAAGACCAAAGTTAACAGCAGCAAACTCCTTATGAAACTCAAAAAGTGTGGATTTTGTGATTAATCAAAATACAAATTGGTTTCCTATGTATAATAAGAAAGTTAAACTTAAACTTTGTCAAGAGAAAGTCTTATCACATATTACCTGCATCCTGTATTTTAGATTCTATAATTCTATATTATAATTATACACTACACCTACACTCGAATCTAAATTTTAACCATTCGTTTCATACATTACTATAGTCAGAGAGTCAGACACACATACTCGTACATATGACGAAGACATACAATTTTAAGATTATTACAAGATTAGACACTATAATCTATAATGTAGTTAATGATAGATGTTAGATAGGGTTTAGCTTGTGTTTTTAGTTTTTTTTTCTTTTTGATATGTCTGTTATTTTTGTTTCATCATCATTATTATTTATCATCAGAGAATTCAAAAGATTAAATAAGAACTACACTTTTAAACTTTCATCATATTACGTTTTACGCATTTTCCATGTAATGTACGACCCATTTATTCATCTTACACATTTTATGCCACATCAATCACGTACGTACATATTCAATACGCATTCTCGTGTACAATTTACCACATTTTTTTGACTGACGAGTATCATCATCACATGTCACATCGTCTCTTTATAATATTAATAATATATTCCTCCTTGGCATAATTTAATGTTGGGATTTTACTATTTTACATGTAGTTAGCCTATCATATCCAGTAAGAATTAATTAGTAGTAGAGTTTCTTGTATTGTGGTGGTGTGGAGTGTGTGAAGTGTGGTACAATATCTTTTTGTACAAACTCTCTGGGCTCCATTGTTGTGAAAACAATTCCCATTTTTGCATTGGCTGACATTGCAACTTTGCGTACTATTTCGCAACCTTCCCATTTGTAGTATGATGAGTATGACAACTATAATTTAGGCCTTAACGTTAACGTGCCGTGCATTGGTGCTGTGCACTTAAAGATATTAATGGTAAGAAATCAGGATTTTTGGATTCAGTGCAAATGCAAATTGCCAATGTCATGTGTGTCTTAATGCTTATCTTATTTCTTAAAGGATTAATAAGTTAATACTTGATTGGGATGTAATAATTGAGTAAGTGGCCATGCCGGTGCCAAGTGCGTTTGTGTTGTGAGTTGTGTGGTGCTGGAGTATTATATCACATAGATTACCTTCAATGACGCTAATAATTCATAATCACTTCACTACCACGTCACGTTTAATTACTAAATTGACTACTAGTTCCTATTCCTAGTACTACTATTAAGTTATAAACACCCACAACCATACCATACATCACAACTAAAACTAACTGTTGTATGCACATTATACTTTTACTTGTATAATTACTAATTACTTATACTTATAATCTCATACTTTGCCATATAAAGTTAATTGAATCCACATCCAATACAATACAATACGTACATACAATAATTACAATAGTAATTTAGAGTTGAATTGTTGAAAATTACTTCTAACTACAATATATCCTTTATATTTTCTATACCTGTCAAACGTCCAAAAATAAATTCTTCTGACCTCTTCTTCTCCTTTCCTTATTTACGTCCTCCGCATCTGTAATCCGCAACCACCTCGGCAACTTTGCGTGTGTGCGATTCTCAGTTTGCATCATCATCGCCTCAATTTGCCTTTACTAACTCAAACTCAGTCTCAACTCAACCTCATCAGCCCACCCACCCACACACACACACACACACACACACACACACACACATGTTCATTTCTTTTTAATTGCTTCGCATAGGTCAGGTATAATTAGTAATATAGTAATAATGATCGTATTGTCCACACATACTTCATACAATACAATTATAAATTATTATAGGAATACAATGTACAATACAATTGCAGTACTTTTTGTCCACAAAATTCACAAATACGATACAGAATACAGACACAACAATGACGGATAAGGAGAGAAGTGGAGGGAGGTGGGTAGGTTTTTCTTTTTTTTTTAGCACCATTACATATTGAAAATTGACATATTTAACAAAATTACATCATCATCACGTCCGTACGTGCGTGCACTCTATCACTCACTCTATGAATGTATAATGTTTGTAGATTGTTGTGTAGTACAATTACAGTAGTCGCGAATCTGAAAAAATCAGTCTGACATTTTTTTTTATAATAATAATAATACACATTACATACGTATAAACATGATTGATCAATCATCGCCAATAAATTCATTAATAATTTTATATAGACACACAGTTCACAGTTCACAATTAAATTCAAATACTGATTGTCATCATCATCATCGTCCATCAACTTCATCATCATATTTCATACATAAACTACATATGTATTAATTATTAGATAAGTGGCATGTGGTGCAAAGTGCAATTTAATTCTTAAATATATTATCAAGTGTTCAGGTGCACATCGTGTGGTTCATGGTGAAAAGTACCCAATATGTTGTTTGGTGAGAAATTAGTAGAATAGCGTGCGAGTTTTAGTGGCGACTGGCAAGTGACAGGACAGAAATATGGAAATGGACCTAAAATTAATCAATCGCATCATTTTCATTCTTAACAATTTTTTTTACAGGGCAGATTACAAATGAAATGAATGGATGAGGTTTTTATTCTGTGGTGTCATGATGTCGTCATACGATGTGGATTGTGGATTCTTGAATCTTGATGATGATCTTGACTCTTGATATTTCCACTGTGGAGGAATGCAGGTTCATCTTCTTTCTTTACTTTTTCTTGCCACGTGCCCATCGAAGCAATGCATCTGCCAATACATCCAAGTGAGCCTTCGTCTGAAATGCAAGCAAATGGAAACGATCAAAATAAACTATTAATCCTTCAAGGAATGAACTCTTGTCTAACACTAATTTCTTGTTTAGTTTATACTGATAAAGATTCTTTGTTATTGTGTTGTAAATTGCATTACGTTGCGTTGTGGTATTATTGGTGACTTACCGTTTTGTAAAACATACATGCTTGTCGATCTTCATCTTCAGCATTTGGACAGTCAATAAAACCATCACAGAGTACGTGATCATCAACACAACGATAACGACCTACAGAGTCTGGTGTTGGACATGCAAATCGTTCCATTCCATCGTCTGCCAACGGACACTCTGTACAAATACAAATACAAAAAGAAAAAGAAAGTACAAGATTACATTTAGGTTACTCTCAGAATATTAGTGCCATAATTTTGTCACATGCACTGTACAGAGATTTTGTGACCATTTTGGCTGATCGTTTAGGGAAATTACAACTTAAATTACAATAGTCACAGTCATCGAGTCCCAGTCACAAGATTTTGAGTACAAGTCTACAAGTGGTCCTATTATTATTATTAGAGTCGATTGAGAAGAGAAGCAATTACTACAAAAACAATAGTAAACTAAAGTGGAGTAAAGTCGTCAATCGGTAAATCACATGTTTCGGAATAACAAAACAACGTCAAAGCACAATTCTCTTGAGTCTCGACTCAAACTCAAGTTATTGCACTTTTCCCGTCGTCATCGTCATCGTCATCTTGATAAATATAGCCAAATGGGCTAAATACCTTCTTGTGAAGATTGTGAACCTTGCATCGCCGTCAATTCCAATTTTGGGTAGAATACATTTCATTCATTCAGATGGTAATTTGGTATTGTGTAAACTAAACCTGTGTTGTAGTTTTGTAGTTGTGGTCTAATAATAATTTCGGAGGTTATAAATGGATTCGTCATGGTCGATCCAGTGGTTCGTGACTCGCGAAGTGACTTAAATACCTACAATTATCAACCAGTTATAATAGGAAATCGACAAAAAATCATATAAATATTTTGTCCGTCATTTCGCAGTTCAGTTCAAAGTTTGCATAGGCTGTCAACAGTCAACAACGCCTTAAATATATTTTTAGCTTCTTAGCAAATTTATGTATAGTACGTATGAATTATTAATGGAAGTCATGCTGCCAAAAAAAATGAAACCGGACGTATTTAAGTATATGAGCCTTGGATATTTTTTTTCTTACATAACTACGCAAAATGCAAAATGCTGCATTACGATTGTCACATCCGTTCCTGAATCAAACGAACAATAAAAAATTGGAATACTAAAAATACTAAAATGCTCACAAGCCATGAAATAAATAAAAAAGGACGGAGGTGTTTATTGGATCTTATTTTTCATGTTATATTTTCCATACCATGTCATTTTCTTTTATTGGAATTTGATGCAAGTACTGATAACACGACTAGTGACTAGTGACTAGTTGCTGACTTACTACTACCGACGTACCGATTGACTGCTGACTACACAATACATGGAACATGGAGCATGGCAAGTGTTGATTTTATTGTGTTACATGTGTGATTGACGTGATTACGTCAATGGGGAGCTGCTGAACTGCTGAGCTGCTTGCTCATAATAATCGTTCATACATTTTACCTCTTCGCTATTTCGTGATCGAGCATCGAGGGGAAAAGTGAGAAACT
>JAQIYH010000170.1:0-12295 GCA_034700885.1 Paratullbergia callipygos | reverse complement strand
CGGACAAGAAAAGGACTTTCTGGACAACCATCACTTTTGATTGAACATAAAATGGAAGTTTCACTCAGTTGTTGAGCCCCACGTTTTCCTTTTCCTGACATACTATTTTCTAGGCGACTTGTATTGGCTGTAACTTGAAAGTCTACCATCGTTGGCTGGAGTTGGTGGCGAAGAAGATAGTGTGATGGAGCAAGGGTGACCACGACTATTTTATTCGAATGGACATTGTAGCAATAATCATGTCCGGTTGGGGTGCAACTGTATCTCTTGCTATAATATTTGTCACACATCCAACGTGGGTCACAAGCACCACTTAAAGCTTCTTGTTCCAACGAAATTAACGCAGGTGGCTGCATTTTTTACGGATCGCTGGGCGCTGGTGGCGGTTCCAAATGGTACCTGCTATACAAATTTCATTTCCCATGAGTAGACTGTTTTTAATTACTGGATCAGGTATGTATATAGTGTACTTACCGAAAAGTCGAAGTTGTTGGTGAGATAAATGGATAATTGGAGTGTAATCATGCGAGTCAAGTCGTCAAGAGTTTAGAGGCTCTCCACTCATTGACAGTATTTAAAGTAATAATTCAGTCAATTCGCGGATTTTTATTCACCCATTATCACAAACACGAGGTCGGGCTGCTCGGTGTTCAACAAAGGATTTCCACCAAAGAAATCGATGATCATTGGGAGTGGGGGAATTAAGAGAAAAAGTAGAAGTGATTCGAGCATATGAGATTTACTTGTATGGCATGTGACAGGACGGAATTTAGGTCAGACCAAATTAATTTTGATCTCAAAGTAAGTGGTATTCTGCGCCGCTGTGCCATTGACCTTCAATCCGTATTTATATGCATCAAGTCTTCCAAGTCTATTTTAGGGACCAATAAGAGAGCACTGCAAGTTAAATATTTCAATCAATATGAAAAATGTGCCAACACACGTGAAGGAATCGTGATAACTTGCACTAGGCAATTTCGGTAACCTTTGTACTTTGATCTCCGCCTCTGATAACCAGTATACTTCACACTTTCAACTGTTACAACGAAGAATAGTGATCCTGAAGTCGGAACCGTGAAGCCGTGGCGTGATTCAAACATTTATTTAATCGCTGACGACGTGCATAAGGGTTTTAGGAAAATGTCAGCTGCAGCTCAAACGCAAAGGGTGCTATCAATCCAAAGTCATGTAGTGTCAGGGTATGTCGGTAACAAATGCGCTGTGTTTCCACTGCAGGTGAACTAAACCAAAATCAATACAATACAATTAATACTATTGTGGATAACTACTGATTAACGGCGGTGGCAATGGGAATTGATTTTGTAACCTTTCTTGCAGATTCTAGGATTTGAAGTTGATTTCATTAATTCGGTCCAATTTTCCAACCACACTGGTTATGGCAAGTGGAAAGGACAAGTGTTAACTGATAAAGATTTAGGTATGTTGTATGTTGTAGAAATTGTAGATGCAGCATCAAATTCAACGTTGGTCTCTATCAATTTAATCGGCTATTCAAAAAATAGAATTGTATTTAACATGACAGACGACCTTTTCGTGGGTTTGCAAAGCAATGACCTCGTGCACTACAATCAAGTGCTTACCGGTTATGTTGGTGCTGAATCATTCCTTAGAAAAATCAAGCAGGTTGTGGAAGAAATCAAAAAGATAAATCCGGCCACAGTTTATTGTAAGTGTTTTATTTGACGCCACGTTTGCCGTGAGCAAAACAGCAGCGTTTGACATGGAAGATTAATTTTGACTTTGTTTAGTATGTGATCCAGTCCTCGGCGACAATGGCCATTTTTACGTTCCTCAAACATTGATACCGGTCTACCAGAATGAAATCTTACCACTTACTGACATCACTACGCCAAACACCTTCGAACTGGAGTAAGTGACTTTCTTGCCTTTAATTTCGACCAGGAATGGGAACTTATGTTATATTAGCTGATTTGTAATTTTCTTCAACAGGCTTCTGAGTGGCATGAAAATCAAGACCGAAGCAGATGCAATCAAAGCCATGGACATAATTCATGGGAAAGGTGTAAAAGTGGTTGTGCTCTCCAGTCTTGACTCTGATGAACCACAACTTGCAACTTATGCGTCATCAAAATTAGATAACGAGTGGAAAATATGGAAAGTTATGTCACCTCGTCTTACTGGATTGTTTACTGGAACTGGTGATTTATTTTCAGCGTTGTTCCTTGGATGGTTTGTGAAATTGAATCAAGATGTACCAAAGGCTTTGGAAACTACACTTGCCACAATGAGTGTCGTACTGGAGCGGACGAAAGCGAAAGGTGTACTACGACAAGTGGATTCGGCACAACAGGGTACATTGGTCGAATTGCAACTCATACAGAGTCTAGATGTTATCACAAATCCCGTTGTGAAGAATAAAGCATGTGCTGTCAGCGTACCTAAGTGAGGAGCGCATGGCATTTGGCATCTCTATACTTGTGTAAACTGCTCAGGGAAATCAGTAGTCAGTAGTTTTGGGGTAATGTTTTACTGAGATAATGATGGTGATTGTACTTATAGATAATCAAGTCAAGTCAATGTGACAAGAATCATACTATACAACACATATATTAATTAACTTAACCAAAGAATTTTATTTTGATTACCTGTGTTTTTTAACTTTAATTTCGAATCGGTTGATACGATTGTTCTCCACATTTAACTAGACAGCAAATGCTGATAGTAAATACAAGTAAGAAAGCTTCATTAAGAATTGTAACAATGAAGTATGCATTGAAATCATGTAACAATGTTTCATGTACACTTTTCTCAGAATCAAATATCGAATAAAACATTCTTGTATGTGTATGTGGTAAAATCTCATTCATTTTCAAATGTTGTTGTTTGACTGGATCATAAGTTAATGGGACGAGGATTGTGATGACCAGAATCAGGAACACAATGCATTGGAGGATAACCCAAAGTCTCATGCGATATGAAATGTCTTTGGAATACGAGCATAGGGCGAATAGTGATGAAATACATTGAATGAGTCCAGCAAGCATCGATCCACATAAACAACCAGTTGTCAACCATTTGTAATCACCTTCCATGTTGATAAATGTTGGTAGAATCCGGGAGTGTTCCGTGGGGGTAGGTTTTGATTTTTCAGTGTATCGATCAAGATTGTTGGACTCTTCATGGAGTTGCGGACGAGAAATTTCGATTTCTTGTTCTTGTCCTACGTTATTGGGTGGAGTCTTCTCGTTTTGATTGACGTTATCTTGAATTGGACGGCGACGTCGACTTTTGGACAAAGGCGGTGTTGTGTCTACTGTAGACGCTGGTGCTGATGGAGGTGGAGCATTTTTTGATGGTGAAAGAAGAGCAGGAGGAACTTCGACAGCATTTAACGGGACTGGCGTTGTTTCTGCCGTCACTGATTTGATTGCATCCTGGTGCCCTTGATCTTGTGTCCGCTCAATCGCAGGATTTGAATTCTCATATTCTTGAGGATGATGAAAGATTCCAGTCAATGTCCAGCTACAGACTGCGAGCAAGGTGATGGACAACAACTGAAAACATTAATCATTGAATTATTCACACGTATTAAAGTGCTCTCATTCAGACTTACTCAGAGATAAAGGCAACTTACGAGAGAAATCAAAGTAATGATTTTGATTGGAATTCTTGTAATGGCGCTGGACATTTTGGGCGTTGTTTGTATTTTATTTGTAAATATCAGATACGTGGGAGATATTGAGTAGTGCGTTGTGCTTTTCAATTGAAGGGCGAAGTCTGAAGAAGTTTGACTCGCAGTATTATATTTATGGATTGCTTACGCAAACTCGCAAACACAAGGACCAGCAAATTCCATTATAGTATATGTAATTTATTCCAGGAAAATTAATCATTCATAGATTTTGTTTAGCATTAGCACATAATATTTAGCGTGTATAATTCGTTCTCATTCTACTACTTTACTCACACTTTGTCCATATTAAAATTGAAGCTGTAAGAATATTCAACCACACGCTTCCGTTGACATACTGCTGGAGTTTACTAATTGCTCATATTGCTGCTTGTTCACACAAGTACAAGATTGACTGTTAATATTATTGCCATTGTTGTTCTCGTCCCAAGACAGTACCCAAAACTTTGCATGCAAAATTTTGTGCACAAAAGACGACGAATACTGACATGACACCGTGGGACGACCCTTGGACGAATAAGCGAATAAAGTCGTCGACCATGTATGTCATTAAATATTTGTTTGCATTGCTTTTCCAACATTTTGCTAAAAACAAACTACGATACAGAGTAATCATCAGTAATCCACTCAATATAATCAAACTTTATTTATAAAGACAAGAACAAAAACATCTCAAAATAATTTATTAATGGTCAATTGTAATTTGGAGATTTCCAGCATGTGCATCCAGCATTGAAAATTTTACACAATCGATTCGATGCTTCTTACTACATTCAACCCCAAGATTTTCTTGGGACATTTGATATTCTTATGACCTGAATACAGAATCATGAGTCTTCATGAGTAACAATGAGAGTACGAATGAAGTCACTGTCTACGTCTAGTGCTTGTGATGTAACGAAGGTATGTTTCATGTTGCCTCTGTTCTAATTCTTATGTACTGTACAACTGTACTTACTGTACTATTAAGTAAACATGTTATGTAATATGGGGCTTGCATAATGTTCTAACTGCTAATATTTAGTACAGTCAAGCCATGTGATGATGTGATTGTAATCGCGTGCCAATCCTCAATTCAATTTGTGTTCATTTATAATGCACAAACTCATTTCCCTGCTCAACATCCAACACCTGCTGCTGCAGTGTCATACTCGCTGTAGTTGTGGCCTTGATTGCCGGTGGGCATCTGTCTGGACAGTCTGGAGAAACAAGACAATCGAATTACATAACCAATTACAAGTGGTTGTTGTGAGGTAAAGGCAAGTTTCCACATTGTGTTGTAAACTTACACTCCAATGACCCCAAATATTTAGTTAATCACAATCTATTTCATTATTTGTAGATCAATTCAAATCAACACCAAAGTAAATTGGCCCAACATGTCACTGACAAAGGAATGTTGTACACTTCCACCAGTGGAATCTGATTATACACCAAAGGGAACGGAAACTCACCTTGAGTCTTCCAATTTGAGAATCTATGAAACTGGAAACTTGGAATCTAAAAAATTACTCCTGTGCTACTATGATATCTTTGGTTTTCATCCAAATAGTAAACAAGTTTGTGATAAACTTGGATCTACCAATGAATTCCATGTGGTGACTCCTGGATTCTTTCGTGGTGGAAGCAAATGGAATATGAATAACTTTCCACCAAAAGAGTAAGTACAAGAATTATATAGGAAAAATACGAATTTCGACCATCTATTGTACGATTGTCGATTGCGGTACATCATCCGCACTTTTCTAATTCTATAGGAGGGAGGAACTTCTTCAATGGGTTGGTGAAGTTGGAAGTTGGGAAAAATCAATCAAAGCTGATACTCTGGCAGTGATTGAGTATTACAAGGCCAAGAAAGGTGATGGACTTCGTGTAGGACTCTTTGGTTTCTGTTGGGGTGGGAAAATGTCAATTCTTGGTGGTTGTGACATTCCTGGAATTGTTGCTGTTGGATTGGTTCATGCTGCTTTTGATGATATTGCTGATGTTGAACGAGTACAATGCCCTGTGCTTTATTTGCCGAGCAAGACCGATGCTGATGTGGTACGTTAATTGGATATTTAATTCAAATAGAGTATTCAAAAGATTTGAGTGTGACGTGCAAGGTGTACGCATGAAGTACCCTGAAGGTGTTTTTATCATTGACCTGACAAAAACAATCGCCTTCCAATTTATTGTTTTAGTTGCCCCATTCCAATCGTGTGAAAGAACGGCTTGGTCCTGATGCCAGTGAACATCACCGTTTCGAAGATATGGAACATGGATTTGCAGCTGCTCGTGGCGATTTTAAGGATCCATTAATCAGAGAACGAGTTGATCAAGCCGTGAAATATTTGTATACATTCTTTGTCAAACACTTTACCAAATAAGAGAGTTATCAATTTTTCCAAGTATTTGATGTTATGATGCAAAGTGCAAAGGTTCCAAGAAATAAAAAAATGCCTTTATTCCGCAAATTTACTTATTTTGTCTTCAACAATTAATCATGGTGAGAAAAAGTTCAGGGTCACATGTGGTAATTAATAGGAAAACATATTCACCGACCAGGTGAATCACCCGTCTGCCGTCAGTCACCCGAAGGGCGTAGAACTATTTTATTAAAATTAGTTTTAACGAGTTTATTCTTACATTTGTTTAATGTATTGACATGTTTTTACATTCTGTACTTAATGAAATGTCTTACATTTAGAAATCCAACAGAAGTGTAATACTTTTATCAACAACTTGTTCACAGAATAATAAAAACGTTTCATGATTCACTTTGAAGTAAGATCCAAATGAAAGACGGCCAAATTTTGATGACAAATATCGTAGATTCATTTTGAATTCCAACGTTCTCTTTGACTTTATTCCATTGATCTTCTTACTCCATAAAACTAAAACTTTCTTCGAAACAGCAGTTGTATCAGCGAATTCAACCCAAAATTCTTGAACTGCTAGCAAAATAAGCAATGCAGCACTTGGGAACAACATGTAAGTTCCCCAATTGACTTCCCCTAATAATTTGATCGAAGCGTAGATACTCAACGTCAATGGTGTGAGTAGTACAAACAAGACTAAGGGCATTAGAGAAGAAATGAAATGTAACTCATTATAAGTATTGGCCATGGTAAAATAGAAACGAACTATTTTGATTTCAGCAGGTGGTGGGAGCCTGTCATTATCTCGATCATTGACATCCACATCATCTTCCATTTCTTGGATTTCTTCCCTCATCCAATTACATTTATGGACCGCATTTATCCAGAAATTACTTCCTTCAATGATTTGTGCGAGTATAAATATTAGTAGGACAATGTATCCGTAGGCAAGTCGTACAAATCCAACATACAGTAACAATGTCACAACTCTTGAGTATGAATTGTCCAACATGGGTACAAAGAATGTCACAACATTATAGAAATATCTACGGAATGGATCGTATGGTTCTGAGAATAAGGATGTGATTAAGATTGTATGAACAATTGAAATTGGTTCCAACACATTACTGAATAAGATGATGAGATGATGTTGGACCTTCTTTTGTGCTGCGATTGCCTTCTTGGATAGATTCAGATTTCGTAGGTACTTGTCTGCAGTCAATGTATTGTTCACCATGTACATGAGTTCATCATCATATGAGTTTGCATTGTTCGCCATTCCAACAACTATTAATAAACCACTGAAATAGATTCCAAGTATGAATGCTTTCTGCAGATTTAGATTTCCCATGTATACATCCATCATGTACAAGATACCAAAGTAAAGAGCTATGATTTTTAGACCGTAGACAATTAAATGATTTGTGAAGAGTTTTAGTCGATTTTGAGTACGCACCAGACGACGTTCATCAGATTTCCAATCACATGGAATGAGACAGAAAAATGTCATGAGTGTGTAGACAAAATTGAGTCGTTTGAGTGCAGATTTCGTAAGCATTTTTTCTTTGAGTCTTGACAGTCTTGTTAACTGCTCTTCAACTTGTTCAACTTGATTTTTGTTTGTCTTTGTTTGAAGTCCAGAATTATTCTAACTGAAGGCCATGAAATTTTAGACATAATTTTTAATCCACTTTAGAATCCAATCGAGATGAGTTTGTCGAATAGGACATATTAATTATGGACGAATGAGTCGTGGTACGAGTTTGTCGTACCACGACACGAGTTTCAAATTAAAATTGTCTGCACGAGTAAAAGATTGTGATTTCGTTAAACATTTCTTTTCGCTTACTTAGAGAAATTACAGACGTTATTTTTCTAAACTTGGAATGGCAAATCCTTCTCATAAATGATTCAATATTTACAAGGTTATGTACAAAATCCAATTTTGTGTAAATGGTTTTTTGAATTTTAAATAAAATAAAATTGAAAATTGAATTCTACTTCTAATTTATTCTAGTGGCTACAGCTCAAGATTCGACCCCGAAGCACGTCACAATAATGTGCCAGCATAGTACCGAGTACCGACATTGTTTGTTAGCAAGGTGTCCTTTCGAATGATGATTAAAAGTTGTTGTAAAGCTTGGGAATTAAAAATTCAACGAATTGCTGCTGCAGAAAAAAGGTAGAAATGCAGAAATGACGTCGTGACAGGTGAAGTAAATGCATAATAATAAGTCAACACCGGAAGGACAGGACTGGCAAGCTGACACATGTTTTAATGTTTATGCATTTATTGATACGACCACCATCAATTTGGACGTTTTTGTTACATTCATTTTGTTAATAGTATACATGTACACGAAAGTTCACATTTCAGATTATTAATTCATAATTATGCTTGACCAAGAGATGAAAATCAGACAGAGACACATTGTGAAGATCCTAATTTTGACATTTTTTGAAGAATTTGATTCCTTCTTGATTCGCCTTCTTCCCTTGATTTGATCTTGACCATTCTTGGTTCCCTTCTTCATACAAATACGACCAGGGGCGGAGGCAGACGTAACACATTCGGAACCAGGTGAACATTCTAACTTGATAGGATTTTGATCTTCTGTGTTTGGTGGTCTACAAGGCAATGGATTACCAACACCATCACAATCTGTCAAGGTTAAACAATATGCACAATGACAGAGATGGTGAATTGAATAGAGTATACGATTTTTGAGACAGTTTATGTGTTCATGAATGAACATAAATAACGATAGAACCTGCATCATCAGGCACGTAACATTTTCCTTCTATCTCAACACTGAATTGAACCATACAACCACAACTGGTCTGTCCATCTCCGCCATTTTCTATGCATTCCAGTCGTTTGCTAACACCATAGAGTGTACATTCAGTTATTACTTTATGGGTTCCTTTAATAATTTTATAACATTCAGTCTTATTATTAAGAAACAAACCTCCAGTTGCATGCATTTTTGTCGATAGTTTCCGTTTTTCTTTTAACTCTACAATTTCGTACAAACTGATCGGTAAAATCAATTTCATTTTTAAAGTGCTATCATTAAACTAACCCATCATTAATATCGTCCTTGTCAGGTGGGTATACTTCAACTCCCTTCTCACATTCTTCAGAAATTCTTCCATTCATCCAACAGTTTGGTGCACCAAATTCTAATAACCCATTAAAATAGGTTGGGATGCGTTCAAGGGGTTGTGGTGGTGTGAGGATACATGGTGGCAGCCCAGGAATGTAATCCGCTGACGGTGGTTGACCTGTACAAAGATGAAAGTGATCGGAAATCATAACTACAGAATTCTCTTTGCACACTTCATTCAACATACTACGACGTACCTCTCTTCGGCATTGGATTACATATTCTCTTCGGCCCTTCATCCCCTGCCTGTTCAAAACCAGTGTCTGTATCTGTTGAATTTCCAGCAGTGTTATTGCTACCAGCTCGTTTAATTCTTTCTAGAACGTTTTTCTTCATAGTCGCATCTTCAGCTAAATATCCATTGTAATCGAATTCGTCTTGCCAAGGTTGATGTGATTCATGTGAAATTGGAACAATAGTACGAGTGCGACGTGGTTGGAATCTGAATTTGGGTTCAATTTCTACTTCATCAATTGAACGTCCAAATCTGATCCTGCCAAACTTTGGTTTGGGCTTTGGAATTGGATTTGGGTTCGTCATCACTTTTGACGAGAATCCTTCATGATATGGTAAACCAATTCGTCCTGATTTCAGTTCTTCAAGTGAAGCCAGTTTAAAATCATTCTTGTAGAACGATGATGAAAGTTTTGGTTTCTGTCGAACTTGAAAGTTTTGGAAAGCAGTGATGGATTTGAACGAAGTATCTGCACCTGAACGTTTTTCATCTTTTTTTGGTCCGTCATCGTCTACACCAACAATGTCTGACGGCTGAGGATTTGCTGCTGCTGCTGCTGATGCTACATTCTCGACTTCAACTTGAATTTGTTCTCCTTTGCTATTTTCTTCTTGTTGTTTTGCTTCCGTCAGAATTTTGTCTGTCAGTTCAAGGCCAACTAAAGCCAGTAGAACCAATGAAATTAAAATTAACCAACAGTATGGTACTTTTTGGCTCATTTTAGTATCTTGATACTTGATAGGGTCGGATTTAGCCTAACCCTGTTACGAACTCTGCTTCAAATGTGACATGTAATTCGAGTAATTCCAACTGCATTGACTCATTATTGACTGCATGAGTGTCCAGAAGAATAACGCCTGGGTCTGGGCTTAAATTCCTGTCCAGCATTCAGCTCGTTCAGCTCAGCGCGCTATCAATGAATGTGTTTGTTGAGTTCATGCTATCATTTCAATGATTTCAGTTCCGTTTATACAACAACCAAGACTAGTGTCGAATTGTCCAACCTCAATGGATTCAATTCATTTCTTCGAAACTTTTGGGACTTTTGGAACAATAAATATTTAGCAGTTTCTACCTTTTTTGCTAGACTTCAATTCAACCTGAATTCAAACTACAAATTAGCATATTCGGACAAAAATAAAATATTGTTACTGGCCTCAAAGTTTAAAACAATATTATTTATTCAATGCAGTGAGCACGCACATGTACAAAACAATACAAATACAATAAGTTTTATTACGGCTCCATTTTATCAGGGTTTGTATTGATGAGCATTCTTTACTGGACTTGCTACAAAATCAAATGGAATATATTTTGGCAATTTTGGTGATTGGAAACTATTTTGAGCAATAATGAAATTTTCCACATTTGAACTTGGTTTCCATTTCCATTCTTCTGCGTCAGCTCCAGTTCCAATCAATGCTTCTGCATGTGGTTGTGCTGAAAAGGAAGTTTCAGCAGATAGCATGTCTTGAATATTCATACCACGTGCGTAGTCTGAAGATCGAAGTGTTCGGGTTATATTCGTGCTGTTTTCCCTTGGAGGTGATGCTGCTGATGTAGCCTCGAGTGAAGGAGGAGCGGACTCCGTTGGCTCAGGAATCATTTCTGTTGATGCTGGCACCATTGGCATTGCAGATGATGAGGAGGACGCTGGACTCGGAGGACTTGCACTGCTGCTGCTGCTGCTGCTGCTCGTCATCACTTGCATGGTTGGAATTGGCATCGTAATTGGTGGGCTGGTTTCTCCAGGTGTTGGTGCAACGACTGGTGCTGTCATTGCAGGGAATGAAAAAGATTCTTGACCAGCATCTATTCCACTTGTCCCACTCATACCCATTCCTAATCCAACACCATCATCACTCTGATTCTGATTCTTCCCATGGACATGCATTGCATTGGCTAAGAAGATACGTGCATTTGATCCCAAATATATATGCATTGGTCCACTTAAATGTGTTCCACCATTATAATGTGTCGTTCCAGGATTTGCATTTTGATCTGCAGAACGTCTCATGATTGGAGAATGACTGGGTCGTGGTTTCCAACCATTACTAATCATATCTGTGGCTGTTGCAACCGTGGATGACGCAGATGTAATCATGTTGTCGTACTCAAACTTGGGAGATTGATAAGGCTTGTCGTAGGAGTAGGAAACGGAAGGGTATGAGTGCTGATTTTCGGTAGTTGGATTGTTGTAATTGGAGTTGGATGAGTATTTTGTTGGAGATACGGAATATGTACCACTTGCATAGTCATATTTGTAGTCGGTTTGCACATACGAAGAAGGTGATGAATAGTCTTGAGTCTGAGGACGTGGCTGCCATTGGTCAGTAGTCACTGTTTCGGGTTCATTGTGATAAATGGTTGGGACATGCACTGGCTGATTATGCGGACCAGAATACTGTTGTGGTTGATCCACATAGCTTGACACTTTGTTGTAGTCATTGCTGGGAATGGTCGAAGGTGCATAGCTAGAAAATCGGTCCTGCACTGGCAATATGATTATGTGCGGTGGTGGGTTGTGTATTTGTGGTGTGTATATTACTGTAGGCTCCTTGTAACTTGGTGGTGTCGTAGTGGAAGTCGCCGTCGTTGTTGTTGTAGTTGTAGAGTATGGAGTGGTGGTGGTCGGAGCCGGTGTCGTCGTCGTAGTTGGCGTTGTAGTGGTGGTCGTCATTGATGTTGGTGGTGGTGTAGTGTACGCATACATGTGTATGTACGTTGGTGTGGTGCCCGGACTTGGAGTAGTTGTTGGTTGGTACAGGTACACAGGATTCACTGTGACTGGTGGACAAGGAACTGGAACAAGAATGGCGCCTGAATATACGTAGCAAGGTACTGGTGCCGGTGTTGTTGC
>JAQIYH010000169.1:0-12304 GCA_034700885.1 Paratullbergia callipygos | reverse complement strand
GCAAATCCTATCACAGTTGGTGGTGGTGTAACCAATACTGTGGATCGATATGTTCAACACCCATCGTTCAATAGGAATACATTGGATAATGACATTACTCTGCTTCATTTAACAACACCATTGGTATTTAAATCGAACGTACGTACATGTTTGTATGCTAATCACATCGTCCCTCATTTTGTGATGAAATCACATTTGTAATATTTCTTTTTCTACTCCTCTGTTGTTCTATTGTTCTATTGTTCTATAAAGGTTTCGCCAGCATGCTTGCCATGGAACTTGGTCGGTAGTGATTTTAATGGAACCAATGTCATCGGTTCGGGATGGGGTAATGTGCTACGACATTAAGAGACTGAAATAATGTTATTGTCTAGTCATCATGCTGCCAAAATCTAATTAACGAATATCATGCCAAACAGGTACAACAAAACCAGTGGCTGTTGGAGCACAAAACAGTGATGCAGTTTCCCCAACTCTCATGGAAGTGACTCTCCCTGTTCAAACAACAGCACAATGTCAGAAATACTTGGGCACTGCTGTTACTCAAAATCAGATTTGCACATATTTGCCAGGAAAAGACACTTGCCAAGTAAGAGAATCAAGTTCTAGCGCCTGGCGTGTTAATTAATCTTGCAATACATGCAATTTATTACAATGCAGGGTGATTCTGGTGGTTCCATTGATTGCATTGATTGCCAAGGTGCAAGTCCCACTAAACTGATTACTATTGGAATTGTAAGTTGGGGTTATGGGTGTGCTCAAGCCAATAATCCAGGTTAGTGTCTCAACTACCAGTCAACCCATTAATGCGGTAGCTTGTTAACTGTTAACATTTCTTTTGCCCAACCTTAAGGTGTCTATACAAAAGTAACAAATTACTTGCCTTGGATTCAAACAACCACCGGTGACAACTTCTGCAAGTCATAAATGATTTTTACTGGCTAACAACGATCAGACGGTGATGGATGATAATATCTCTAAACACAATTTATTCCAAAATTCGTGTTGAAATAAATAAATAAATGCATCTTAATAGCAAACCAGCAGCTTCCAATTCTAATATTGCATACGATACCGACATAGGATGGTGTAATGATAAGAGTTACGTGACTTTCGAATTTCGACATTGGAGAGGAGGCAGTGAAAATAGAAGACGTGTCGATTGCGTTATAGTTTTAAGCCTCTCAATCTGTCACTTTCAGATGAAAGAATGAAACACACATTCTATCTGCTTTCTGCTGTTTCACCATCTTCATCCTAATGCTTCTGTAAAGTTTTGAAAGTTGGTTGTAGAATGGGCCGTCGTCGAATGTGGAAGCAAACATACACAATCACATTAGTTCGATAGTCACGCCAGTGTAGTGCTTGTGTCTTGTGCGCGAGACACAAGACAGACGAGAGCTGTTACACACGCACACGCCCAGTGGATTAGCATTATTATTCTAATAAGATAACACAGCAGCACATCGTACTACATATGTGTGAGTTTGCAGTGGAAGGAAGGGGAGAACATGTTAAATGGCAAAAACAGAAAGTAATAAATCAAATCAAGTTTGTTTACTCTCACTCACAGTTTGTTCCAAACTTCTCTATCCATAATGGTAGTCTAGTATGTGTAAAGTGTCTATGTACTCTATCATGCTGCATGATGGCATGATGCATGAAGCAAGAAGAAGTAGAAACACATCGGAGAAAGCAGGTTGCAAATTTCAATACAAATTCCTCTATTTTACTGCACCCATGCGATGTGCTGCGGATGTCATATGCGCTGTTGTGTTGCTGCTGGTATTCAGAAAAGTTTATCTCATATTTCTGCTTGCTCTTCTATGTAGTAAATGAGGGAAGGAATAAATCTCAAGTTCAATACCATACGCCAACACCATATCATACCATAGGCTGTCACATTAATCATGGTTTGGATAAATTATGCTTTAAATTATATAATTATGATGTATTATTTACACAGTTGTTGTTGTTGGAACAAACAACGCAAACTGCTGCTGCAAACTGCAAGTGAAAATGGTTGGGTTAAGAAGACCATGCATGGTCTTGTTGCTCGTTATAGCATCAGATTAATTATAATTGCACTGCATGCACGTACTCAGTCAGTCAATGCTTTAGCTAACCAGCCAGCATTTGGTTATGTAATCATCAATACGGTCAAACGAGAATATTGATAACATCACTTGATGTCTTGAAGATGGCGATATTCTTTTTTTTTTTCAAAAATTTTCTTGACAAAATATCTTTAAAAAATGAGCATCCAGTAAGTTGACTTATGGACTCCAGACATGTCGCATTGTCTGACGCCGTTTCCTTTCTAGTTTTTTGCTCGTGTTATCATGAGCTGTTTGTTAGTTGAGATGAGGTCGTCAGTTGTCAGTATGTCGTTGGCACATTGGATTGTGAAAAGAAGTGGGGAATACAGGACGTTACATTTTTAAATTGGTTCTCACAAACAGCCGAGAGCTGCCACGAATATTGGTGGATTTTAAAAAATGAAAATGAATGCTGCATCATCATTTGATGTTGTGTGTGTAGGTGACACAGAAAATGTGAACTGTCATACTTCAAATTAGGATTTGGACATAACAATACTCAATGGGAAATTGGACCCGTCTCGTGTCTCATGTCAATGTCAACTGAAGCAAGTTGTCAAGTATCAAATTAGCTGGTCCATGTCTCTGTCGACTTCATTTCTCGACACATGTTCAGGATACGCTACACATATGTAATGTAGGTTCAAATTGACTGGTGGACCAAACTGCACTGCACTGAATGCACGTATGACTGTTGATCTGGATTCAATGGACAATGGACCCTCACATGGACTCCGCGCACATATCACGTGTATTAAGCATATGAACCCGTATAACCCATAGGGCGGTGGTAGCACAGCAGCAGTAGTTTAAATTGTTATTAGTGAAACTGAATATTAGATTTGGTGGGTTGTATGAACACCCCAAAGGTGTACAAATATGCATACAAATTTGTAGGTTTTGGAAGATAAATGTTTTAGACTTTGCACTATACTCCAGAATGAAACTTGTTACCGTGTTGCATGTTACAGCTTCTAAGTTCCTGGCTGGTTCCTGGCAATGGTGGTACTCGTGGTACATAGTTTCTTGGTTGTATTACGTGCATATAATAAGATCCCTTATTTCCAATTTCTTTAATATATTTTTATGCCCATGGCCATGGCATGGCAGTTCTTGCTATACTATACACTATACACAGGGTCCTGTATGTTACGTATAGCATTACATGGCCATGATATAAAATGTTGGAATAAATTGAACTGCGATGTGGAAACTGGATGGCACTAACCAGTAACGAACAACCTACCTAGGCCTGTAAGCACTAAAAGTATAAAATGTAAGTTTCTTTCCCGAGCTCATAGTCCAAAATAGTGTAAGAGACCATTGGCTCCAGCCTAAAAAAAAGTATCTTTAAAACTATAAAAAGAAATAAGGAAATAAGAAGAAGCTCGCATCTTCTCCTTGAATGTTGAATCGTACGTAAGTAAGTAAGTATGCGTACGGTCCATGATCCTAAACTTTAACTGAATAGAAGACACGAATGCACTGCTGCAGCAGAAGCAGCAGCACCAAGACCAAGTCGACCAAGTGTGATGTGAGCTTTTACCTTCACTTTTAGTTTCCAATTGTAAGTTGAACACTATGCACTCACTATAAAGGAGGATGTTTTTATATTGTTCATGCAGAGTTCACCCAAACTACCGACCAGTCAAGTGAAGAGAAGAGAAGAGAAGATCGAGCGAGATCGTCGAATAAAATGGAATTGAATACGAGTTTCTTCTTCTTCTCAACATTCTCAAACCCATCACTAGATTACATAACACTAGGCAAGCAACAGACAAATGTGTCAGACGTGATCGTCCAATTGCAATACAGTGCACTTGTAGTATTTCTACTTGTACTTGGACTGTTTTATTTCTTCGTAACGTGTCATATTCAGTTCGATAGTTGTATGCATGCATAAAACTTGAATTGAAGCACGCGCATATTACTACATTGAAAGTATTGATGTGGAAATATCCAGAAGCAAATAACCCATTTTTTTTGTTCTGTCGTTTGCATTTCTACAAGTACATCGTACAATTTCTTGCAGGTTATGATGCGTACGATAGTTCCCTTTAGCAGAATGCAACTTTCATTCATGTAAAGTGGAATTTCTTGTCTTTCATACTACAGTGCAGTGAATACAGTAATATGGTATGGTGTAGTATTGGATTCCATTCCATTGTACTAAATCTTCAGCATAGCATTGAGAACTAGCGGAAGGAAGTTTGAAAATATATTCACATTGTTTTTCAGTTATAACTTCTTTCTGAGTGAGTTAAACTTGGTAAAAATTCTGTGGCATGGCCCCATGCTGTAGATTTTTGAAGAAACTAAAAACTATGAGCTCTCTCTCTGTCCTGTGTCCTCGAATCATTATGAATGCATGTGGTGATGCCCATTGCCCATGCCCAATAATACGTATAAAATGCCTGAGAAGATAAAATGTTTAAACTTCATACTCAAATTATTATATACGTAGAAATTCAAATGCAAATATTGAATTTTTTTTTCTGGTAGAAACTTTTTTTTTTACTTTCTCTCTCGTTCACAAAAAAAATGAACCTGCTTCCAGCCTTCCTTCCTTCCATCCATCTAACAAGTACGTAAATGTATCCAATGTTTTCTGAACAGTACTAGAAGTAAGTTTGCTGTATAATTACTGCACGTGCACGTGCTTCTATTCTCGTTCTCGTTCATTTGCTTTTCTATTCCATGCAGGCAAACAAGCAACATGAAAATCCTTTAAATTTTTCCCATTCTGACAATTATTATTATGATGACGACGACTACTTTATCATTTATACTTTACTAACTTTACTCCTTCCACGTAATACTTCTATACTTCTTTACATTGTAACTTTACTCGAGGAAGAAATTAAGAGGAAAATGGTTCACGTGCATTCTTTTTTCTTAACTCGCCTTCATTCACTCACTCATTCATTCATTTCAGGTCCACACACATTCATCGTTTTCTCAATCCCAAAGGCTCCGTTCACTTTTATTACAGAAACGTGTAATTACTTTTATACACCATTCTACCGAAATACCGAATCCAGTTCTTTCCGAAACGGGCTTTGCTTGGTCTTTAAGCGTGACATGTATGCTTTTCCATGGGTTAAACGTGGCACTTACTCCTAGTCTTCTCTGTCGGATACACACTTTAATAGCAAGGCTGCTAGTTTCAGGGTTTTTAACGTGTTTCGTTGCTGTTCCTTCCGCCAGCTTATTTCCCCGTGCAACAAAGTATTATTAGGAAATGTAATATCTGGAACAAAAATGTGACATTTAGAAACGTTGTTGCTCACTTTGACAAACAAAGGCCTACCATTATACAGTGTAGAAAAAGGCAGTAGTAGGTCAACTTAATAGAATAGGCAGAAATAAGCACCGTGTTGTATTCAAAAAGCATCCGCCAGCTTACTAAATGAACAAATACTGATGGATGAATGGCACAATGCAATGTATGCATTCCGTGAGTGGCCTGAATTGAATGAAATTGAAGCTGACGTGGATAGGGAATGAGGTAAATTTCTTTCCCCAGGAATAGTAATACACAACTTTGGTAATAATGAGAAATCCAGGTAGTGGAGAAACCCATTGCGGCATTGTGAAGCGTTGTATAGAATTCGAAAATGAGAACAGTTAACAGGAGGGATTGCTGCCTGCTGTGCAAATAATAATGAGAAGGTAGAAAGCTGTTGTACACTACACTTCTTACCACTACCAACCTGACTAATGAGATTCTTACTTTCACTAGAGTAAGTGTGTGAGAGAGAGAGAGAAACTGACTGAGTTGGCTTTGGCTGTCATTTTTTCTTAAAACTCTTGAATATTTTCCTCACGCATATCCATTAACGAGACAAGAGAAGTGAGCACGGCAACGACTGTAAGAAAGAAAAGTCACTTTTTTTCTTCCTGGCCTGGTGGTGGGTTTCACATTTCAATGGAGTGCTGCAGTGCAGTCTTGTGCTGTACAGAGGCACAATGGGCCATGATGATGACGACCCATTTCTTCCTATTCCAATTATTACATTCAATACACAACCTGCTTACACACGGCTGCTACGGTGGAGAAAAGACGATCGTCGTCGTCTTCCGTCTTTTGTTATTCCACAGGATTCCTTTCATTTAAACATATTAAAACCAAACCTTGAGAGACAGGCGAGTGAGTAGTACGGCGACTACTGACGACTTTTGATTCTGCATTCTTCACTCCATACTAATGTTCAGCAAAAGCCAGATCTAGAGGCAGATGTATATTAAGGTTATTACTATTCTACTCTTTTATTTTTATTATTATATTATACCAAAACTCTTTCTTTCTTTCCAAAGCTATGCTATGTAAAAGTCTCCAGTTTAATTTCACAACGTCTTTTCTCTTCTCTTTTCCATCGTGGCAGGCAGGCACCATTCAGTCAACGTCATTTCATTTGAATGGTTGCGCAAAGAACCCAAGAAGTACTCGAATTAAGATTCAGTCGACGACGACGACGACGACGGAGTGAGTGACAGGAAAAGAGACATTTCATTTTGAAATGAAAATAGATTTTTATAGCATTTTTCCTCCTCTTCTTTGCTCTTATTGATTGGCAGCAGTAATTTTAAAGTTACGTGTTAAAGTCTTAATTTAATTTTACTACATTGTACGCAGTACGCATAGTACAGTTGACAAATCAAAGTTGGAATGGAATGTGTGAAGATGAAGATTGTATTTAACTACCTACTTTGATTTATGGATTACTTCCTACTTCGTTTAATGAATCATGATTGAGTACCGACTTACGAGCCCACCGCTTTTCACCTAGCAAACCTTTGAACAAACGATGATGTATAAAGTGAGAATCAAGAAAAATTTAAACGGTGGCTTACCTTGCATTCCACCCAACAACCGCAACACAATGCAATTAACACGGCAAAGAACGTCAGGCTCCTCATCATGAAACTTGCTGTTGGTGTCACACTACGTCAAAGCCGATTACAATTTCTGTAGAATATAAAGAAATACAAATTAGAGCTAAAAGGTAAAATGTAATAATGAAGGACTGTTCACGTCGTGTTTCGTAGAGTGACCAATGGGCATTTGTTTTTGTACCTCAACCTCAATCCCTGTGCTTTATTGCTCTGATTCTCACTAATACGTAGTTCAAGGCAAAATGGAGTACAATTATTAGAATTGGATGCAATGATTGTTACCAGTAACCAAGTTACTTTTAATCCATGTGTACTTCAAGTGCTACCACGCTCAACAGTGTGAAACTCACACTCACACCAACTTGTAATACATGATACATGCCGTGAACCACCACCAAAACTTTTCTAGTTAGATGAGATTTAAAATAATAAAAGAAGGAACAAAATTGTTTAGTGTTTTACATGGTTATTAGTAAATGATAATAGTAGTACAAAGTACATGTAATGTAAAACCACAATGAGAGAAAGCCTAAGCCAAGCCATGGCCATGAGACCATGGAAGGAAGAATGAAAGAAAGAGAAAGCTACTAACTAGACTTATTAAAAGTTCTTTTTGCTTTTGCTTGCTGCTGGTGGCGGTTACCGTTACAAGCACCAGCATCAGCAGAGATTAACGACATGCATCTATGTATGTATTCACACAAGCTTCCTTGTTGTTGACTGCATTGGAACTTTTTAACTGGGATGAGCGCATTCAAGATCCAAGTTCAGTCGCAACGTCGCAAGTCGCAACAATTCCAAATCCCGTAGAGATCTGGTTGTGTGTATCCTAACTTTTCTTTCCAGTGCAGTGACGTATGTGTAGAATAAAGATGTCTCGACTCACACAAATGTGAATGTGGATAATATCAGACCTTGGCACTTTTGGCAAGAGTGAGAAAGAAAGTTCTTCTTCTTGGCTGAATTCTGTGTCACTGGTGAATGCCATGACATGCAACGCAAGACGCTGCAGATTTTAATTGAAGCAAACCCAGCCAGCCAGAGTTTGACAACCTCACGATTTCATCAGTTCAGATGAATTCCGCTACAAATTAGCAATCAAATGAGGACGAACTCGTGATTTTGCCAATTTAGTATTTATAAAGAAATCATTTGATTTAATAAAGTTTGTTGACACGTGCTTAATTAGTCAGATGAAGGATGGTGTTTGCCATTCCCTGACTCATCTACTCTCTGACAAGGCATGGCATGGAATGGTATGGATTAAATTGAGTTATTTAAATTGATGATTTTGTTTCCTCTTCTCTACTCCTTTGCTATGTATGTACGTATGGTCTTAAACAAATAGCAGGACTAATAATAATGAAAATGTTGATTTTAAACTCTTCATTTGTTATTTCCAAACTCACGCTTGTATAAATTGTTCTGCTAGCATACTTTCACTTGAACTTTGGCTCTAACTTGGTTGTTTGTATATGTATGTATGAATAGACAAATAAATTGCAAATTTCAACTTTTCTAGATGTTTAATTAAAACAGAAAATGGGCACTTTCTACTACGCTCCGTTGTTACTTCTATTTTCTGTAATAGTAGAAGCATTTCCACTAATTAATTAGTAAGAGTACGAAAATTTTAGCCTTTCCATTTATAAAAGCAGCGCTTCGATTGCACTGCCGAACTGCAGTGCAGTGATTGTACAGAATAAACATGTGAAAAGCCTTTCTGCTAGATTTTAATATCGATCTTTGACTTCCATGATTCCATGAGTCATCATCATTTTTGGTTGATATTCACACAGTTATTTGTTTGTGTAGTTTTGTGGCTTTTTGGGTTTGTGTAAATCATGCAATTTTGGTTCCAATCTTGTTTGGGATTCTTTAGCAGCCCTGCTCGATTTCGATTTTTCGATTCCTCGTTATAATGCCCATGTAGTTGCAGTTTGGTGGTTGGGTCATAGTAATTAATACGTAGTAGCAGCGCACAGTGTAGTGTCATTGCGCATTGGTGCATGACTAATTCACTGCATAGCGGTGGTGTAATGGATTAGTTGACAATTTTATTACTTGGTTTATGTAATGAGTTGATAAATGGTTTGTGAGGTTAGTTTACTTCACATACCGAATACCGGCATTATTCTTTCGAGAGGGGTCGGTCCTCGGTCGTCATACACATGTGCTACCCAAAAACCAATTAATTAGTCGTGTTTGAAAAACCAAACGTGTTTGATTAAGTTCTGTATTGAGAATTGAGTCCTGCCTGCACATAAATATGCACAAATGCTACAATGCAATGCATTTCTAGCCAGCGCAGCTCCCAGTTCCTTCTACTAAATAATTGCATATTTTCAATGCTGCTGATTCATCATTGCCATTTTAGACATAATATTCCACCCTCGTCCACAGTATTTTGTAGTCTTGTCCTTCTCTCAAGAGAATTTTGACTGCCTCGCTTCTCTGGTTTGAAGATACTTACTGGGGAAAAGACTATTAAAATTGTCGTGAATTTGCATTAGACTGACTTGGTTGGTGACTGACTCACTTCGATAGAACAACGACACTCGTGCTGCATTTTGTCTCCTCGAGCAAACTCAGCATGTATGCATGCAGTATACAGTAATGCGAGACTGTGTACTACAGGACGACGAGGTCTTCTCCGTTGAACCGTTACAGGAACATGTACGCGTACGCAATACGTACATTACATACCACAATAACTGCAGCCATGCAGAACTTGACATGTTAGATCAATGAAAGGGAAACTTAATTGACTTTAGCGTTTTTCTCTTTCGCTTTTTGAAGGGGAAAATTTCCACAGAGTAAGAACTAAGAATAGACACATGCCTATTGCCTATGCGTATGTCTACATACAGTACATTGTACATGTGCCTAAATCAGATTCGATGTGACATCCTCTTACGTGCATCTTCGCTTTCGTTCTTTCCTTTATCCATGAGTATGCAATTTTCTAACTTGCATCTTTCTCCTTTTCTTACTTCTGCCACTGCAGTGTGCTGAGAGATGAGAGAGAGTCACATTCTGCCATCGCATCGCCCGCATCAATGCCGATCGCTCAAGAGTCTAATTCAAAACTACATTTAACATTTACCACCACCACCACAAGAGACAAGATTACTTCATGGGAGTGGGAACGAAGGATGGAGAAGAGAAGAGACAGCGAAGTCTCATCTTGATAGGAATGAAGAAAACTGCATTGGAGATTTTGTGTTCCTGCAATTCTGCACTGCAGGTTTCCAGATTCCATCCTCCGCGCGTCTCCAATCTCCAAGTGTTTTCATAATCATGATAATACCTCTCGACTTGGATGCACTTCTTCTGTGAAGTAATAATTTTCCTTCTCCTCTTCAGTTCTGTGGAAGTGCAATGGAAAGTGGAAGAAGAAGATGAGCTTGATGAAACCTGAACGCATTCATTCTACACCTCAACAACATAGTAAACAAATTACGTAGCAGCAGCAGCACAGCAATGCAAAACGCAAGGCAATACTAACTTCACTTTGTAAAAGGATTAGCAATAGGCAAGGCAAGGCAAGAAAGATGAGTTTTCCTTTTGTAACCTTAAACCTTTTGTTCTGCAAATTAAAATCATCATCACAAGTGTTTCTCCGTCTCATAGCAGAGGATGTAGGAATAGCACTCGACTTGTATGAATATACGTACGTAAAACTTTGAAATTGAAATGCAAGATTTCCATTTCCACTTTAAGGTTGTGAACTTGTAATTGAACTACAACTTGAAGACTACAACATACGATTGCATGGAAAAGGTAGCGTGATGCGTGAATCACTTTCTCCCCTTCCACACTTCACAATACGAAATCTCAAATCTCATCTGAATTGTTGATCCTGTACCAAAACCACAATACACACAACACTATCCATAACATTCGTTCAAGTTACAAGGGGCAAGGGCATGAATTTTCATGCTGCAGGAAGGTGTGAAAGTCGAAGCCAATTTTATGTTCTCTCTGTCTTCTTAGGACGAAGCTTTGGTCATATTTTTGACCAAACACAAAGTTACCAATTGTTAATGAGCCACTTGCATCAGAGTGTAAAATTCATACCAGTGGTAATTGAATGCCGGCTCGAATAAAAATCACGACGTTTCATTCTCGAATCTTGCCGCATGGCGGTGGCGGCCTTAAGAAAGAAGGAGAAAAACTTATTGCCTTAGTTTGGAATAAATCTTTGTCATTCTCTACTACGCACTTACAACAACTACAAAAGAAGGGAAGGAAGAGAAGCCCGGCATGGTTTGGGTATGAATAATACAGTTAGTGCCTGAATTGAACATGTTATAGCCTCCTCGTAAATATCACTCGTTGGCAAATGTAATTACCAAAGGGGCTTACTAACATGAAATGTTGAAATGAATTTCTTATGCAGAATGTTCCTTGCTTGCTTCATGATGCTGTTGTTACGTTACAGTGTATTTGCATAGGCAAATCTTTCTCTGTTATTGTATGCAGTGCAGTGGCAAGTGGCATTGGCTCAGTCTGGGCCCATGACTTCGTTACTATTCATTTGGGTTTACTACACGCTTGCATTCATGCTAGTTTGAGTTGGACCATGAATATTGTACCGTACACGCATCGTATGATGTCTAATGTGCAAGTCGCTATTTTTCTTTCCCACAGTTGGGTTCTCTTCCTTTCTCTCTTTCACTCTTTCACTCTTACCCACTAGGGAAATAATTTAAAGGCAAACGACGACGACTGTACAACTAAATCTCCTATAGTATACCTAAGCTCTTGTCTTAATCTTTTGGTTTCTCTGACACAACCACACAGAAGTATGTGGCTGTGGCATTGCGTAGTCACAGTCACAGGTCTGGTGCCGTGCTGAATCAGTTCAACTGAACTGAATATCATACTGCAAGTTATACATACGCACAAGCAGACGCATAAAATGTCTCTTGGTTTGGTTGGTCTCAGTTGGGAGAAAGTTGCACCACAAACTTGCAGTAGTCTTTCAAAATCTAAATTGGAGATTTACTTTTAAGCCAGTCTTCTTTTCTGTCTCTCTTCAGGCAAAGTTAAGTTCCTCTTGGTTAGTTTGTGTGCATGTGCGATTGGTTTGGAAAATGTGATGCCTCAACCAACATACGCAGTACCATGCACCAACCGAACGGGGCCAATACAACCTTAACATTCCACAATCCAATTCTACTGCCAAGGTCCTACCAGCAAAGTAATACAGGGCTCACAGGAGGCTAAGGTTACCACGATCCGACTGAAGACCAAATATTAGTTTAGTTTAAAGTAGTCAGAGACGTAGAATGGGGGAAGACAGA